>JAVTVY010000495.1:0-34133 GCA_036873755.1 Hanleya hanleyi
TGAAGGATCTTGGCGCCCACCATTGTCCGATAATTGTAAGCTAATGACTAGAGGATCTTTTTGTCCATTGTTACTAAGAACAAACGATTGATTTGTAATTTTGTTTACAAAATTTCGAATCTGAGCGAAAAGGATCAGAAAAGGTCACTGAAAAACACCAAGATATAATCTAAGTTTCAGGAGTTTCAAAATTTCTAGAAACTGTACTTATGTCGGTTGTTATAATACAAGAGAAATGAGCAAAGTTAGTCTGAAAGTGAATGTACATGTACGGAGGATTCTTCGCCTTTGTTTCATAGTATTTTTTTTTATTTATTTTTTTTGCACGTGTCATCATTGGGTACTGGAAGCGAAGACCAATCTCTTTGACACTTTGGCATGAGCTATGAAAAACATACTTAAGATTTTATAATTAAGAACGAATGCTAATTCTGTTCTGTTTATCAGACTATTTTGAGATATCTCTTTTAAGATACCATGCTCGAAAATAGTAAGATGGTACACTACTTAATACTGAAGAGATCTGGTCCGCGCAGTAATGTTGAAACTTCGAAAGTGCCTGAATCCTGATTATCTCTCTTGGATCGAAACATGCAGTAGTCTACAGTTGTCGAGTTGTGACGTTGAGTCACAAGAGTCACGTCCCTTCAGGTAGCCGACCCACCGGCAGACGGACCTGTGTACCGAAGTTCAGAAAGATCAATGAAATATTTCCTGAGAATTCACGGTAACAATGTTTCAAGGGGAAATTCAAGATGGCCGCCTTCTGGCCATAATGGATTTTGGATTCGGACCCAAAAAGGTTTCTTGCACAACTAGACCATAAGGGGAACCTGTGTACCAAATTTCAGAAAGCTCCATGAAGTACTTCCTGAGGAATCACGATAACAAATTTGCATGGGAAAATCCAAGATGGCCGCCTGTTGGCCATATTGAATTTTCGAATCGGACCAAAAAAGGTATCTTGCACAACTAGACGACAAGGTGAACCTGTGTACCAAATTTAACAAAGATCCATGCAGTAGTTCCCGAGAAATCGCAATAACAAAGTTGCATGGGGAAATCCAAGATGGCCGCCGGATGGACATATTGGATTTTGGAATCGGTCCAGAAAAAGTATCTTGCACAATTGAACCCGTGTATCAAATTTGAGAAAGATCCAGGCAGTACTTCCTGAGAAATCATGATAAAAAAATTTCATGGGGAAGTCTAAGATGGCTGCCTGGTGACCATATTGGATTTTCGATTCGGACCGAAAAAGGCATCTTGCATATTGAGACACTAAGGGGAACCTGTGGACCAAAATTGAGAAAGATCCATGCAGTAGTTCCTGAGAAATGACAATAAAGTTTCATGGGGAAATCCAAGATGGCTGCCTGGTGGCCATACTGGATTTTCAAATCGTACCAGGAAAGGTATCTTGCACAACTAGATCCCAAGGGGAACCTGTGTACGAAATTTGAGAAAGATCCATGCAGTAGTTCCTGAGAAATCGCGATAACAAGGTTTCATGGAGAAATTCAAGATGGCTGCCTTGTGGCCATATTGGTTTTTCGAATCGGACCGAAAAAGGTATCTTGCACAACTAGACCCCAAGGGGAACCTGTGTACCAAATTTGAGAAAGATCCATACAGTACTTCCTGAGAAATGACGATAATAAAGTTTCATGGGGAAATCCAAGATGGCTGCCTGGTGGCCATATTGGATTTTCGAATCGGACCAGAAAAGGTATCTTGCACAACTAGACCCCAAGGGGAACCTGTGTACCAAATTTGAGAAAAATCCATGCAGTAGTTCCTGAGAAATCGCGATAACAAGGTTTCATGGGGAAATCCAAGATGGCTGCCTGGTGGCCATATTGGATTTTCGAATCGAACCAGAAAAGGTATCTTGCACAACTGAACCCCAAGGGGAACCTGTTTACCAAATTTGAGAAAGATCCATACAGTAGTTCCTGAGAAATCGCGATAACAAGGTTTCATGGGGAAATCCAAGATGGCTGCCTGGTGGCCATATTGGATTTTCGAATCGGACCAAAAAAGGTTTCCTGCACAACTAGACCCCAAGGGGAACCTGTGTACCAAATTTGAGAAAGATCCATGCAGTAGTTCCTGAGAAATCGCGAAAACAAGGTTTCATGGGGAAATCCAAGATGGTTGCCTGGCGGCCATATTGGATTTTCGAATCGGACCAAAAAAGGTATCTTGCACAACTAGGCCCCAATGGGAACCTGTGTACCAAATTTGAGAAAGATCCATGCAGTAGTTCCTGGAAAATCACGATAACAATGTTTCATGGGAAATCCAAGATGGCTGCCTGGTGGCCATATTGGATTTTCAAATAGGACAAAAGGTTTCTTGCACAACTAGACACAAGAGGAACCTGTGTACCAAATTTGAGAAAGATCCATGCAGTAGTTCTGAGAAATCGCGATAACAAGGTTTCATGGGGAAATCCAAGATGGCTGCCTGGTGGCCATATTGGATTTTCGAATCGGACCAAAAAAGGTTTCTTGCACAACTAGACCCCAAGGGGAACCAGCGTAACAAATTAGAGAAAGATATATGCAGCAGTTCCTGAGAAATCGCGATAACAAGGTTTCATGGGGAAATCCAAGATGGCCGCCTGGTGGCCATATTGGATTTTCGAATCGGACCAAAAAAGGTTTCTTGCACAACTAGACCCCAAGGGGAACCAGCGTACCAAATTTGAGAAAGATCCATGCAGTAGTTCCTGAGAAATCGCGATAACAAGAATTGTTTACGGACGGACGGACTGACGGACTGACGGACGACGGACGACGGACCACGGACGAAAAGTGATTTGAACAGCCCACCATCTGATGATGGTGGGCTAAAAACATTGGGTAGTTCTTAGCCGAGGTTAGTGTCTGGAAACTTTGCTGCTATTCTACGTAGACGAATTAACTAAATTTGGTGTGCAATTATTATATATTTCCGGATACAAATCACCGGAAAGTACTCGGATCTTCGCGGAAAAAACAGAACGATACCGAAAAATTTACAAAGGTCATATACAAATATCTTGAACTCTGACCTCAGAACCAAACAGCACCCGACTATCGTTGAGTCTTGACGATTTCAGTGACCATTTCGTATAGCAGTAGTCGTATTTTCCTTAATGGAATCCTCAAAGATAATTTCCAGAGCGCCATTTTCGGTCCAGCAGTCGATGCAAGTTCCAAGCCACGTCATGCTGTCCAGACTCAGCTCGAACAAAAATATATGTTCATCCGGCATGTCTTGCTCTGTTTCAGTGAAATCAGTTTTTGGAGTGTAGACTAAGTCTGCCATCATAAAACCTGCGCACAATCAATCAATGTTTACCTTATTTTCGTAAATAAATCAATCGTCTTCTCATTGCCTTCTTTGCACATCATTATTGCATTTCATGTTCTGAATACACAAATTAGTTTGGCACAAATTACCTGGTTGATTGTATTTTGGTATGTCCAAACGATCAAATATAATTACAGGATTCTCGAGGTTCATTTTTGTCAATAGCCGAATTTTTGTACTGTTTTAGACAACTTTAGTCAACCAAGAACCTATTACCTTTCATAAAAAAGACAAGAAAGGGATGGCGATTTCGAAGTCCACGAGTTCTAATTATCCCTAACAAGTTTACAAAACTTCTGGACATAGAACAAATAGATATGGGGCGATGGGGTCTCCCTGTCGACATCCCGTTCCTCTCGGAATCTACCGGAGAAGTGGCCATTCTGAAGGACACAGGCAGTCATTTCATAATAAAATATATCTATCCAATGTTTGATCGAGTCACCGAAGCCAAATAATCGTTTCAAAAAATCTACTGAGATGGAGTCAAATGCTTTTTCAAAGTCAACGAGTAGGGCCATACCTCGCTAAATAATATATAGCCCTCTAGCATCAGGGCTATATATTATTTAGCTAGCCCATACCATGTATATTATTTTCTCTACATTCTAACAGAACATCATACAGTAGACGTGTGATTTCTCCGATGTATCGTCCTTTCATAAATCCGACTTGAACTTCATTCGGTTTGCCTCACATGTTGATGCAATCTTCTATATCACATTAAGAAGAGTAATTGGCCAAAAATTCTTCATGAAATGACGGTCTTTATTGGGCTTTGGTAAACAGGTTATTATTCCCCTTCTCTGACTTACTGGCACTGTAATATCACTTGTCTTTATTGCACCACGCAAGCGTCCTGTCTGTATCTTGCGTGCTGTCCTCGGGTTTATAGGGTGGATGGAGGGTATTTGGTTCCTTGCTGCTTCAAAGATTTCTTCTTTGTTTATTAGAATTAAAATTAGTATCATCATGGAAAACCTCATTCCAAGTCAACTTCTTTTTGTGCGTATAATGATTCATAAAAGTTTTTCTGTACTTCAATAATTTCATGTTGTTCGGTGAATTCTCCAGAATCAGTTTGTCTATTAATTTACATAATAAATTTCTTTTTTTTTAGTCCACAAAAATATTTAGGCTTTTTCACCAGTCGTACCACCTGGCCCTAGATCTAATCATTACCACGTTCATTTTTTCATCTCTTTAACTTTTCTAAAGCTTGCATTAATTCTGTTAATTTATCCACTTGATTATCATTTATCTGGGTAAAATTTTCCCCAATATTTTGTTCGAGTACTTCTATATCTCGAGTTGTTTTTCATTTTCAACATTTTGTTCCTTTTTCTAAGATGAGAGAGAGATTGTTTCACCCCTTGTATCCAATAACAAAACTTTTAGGAAGAGTTGGTCAGATATGTTTTAACTTCATTTGGTCGAAAGGGATGCCCTGTACGGTGTCCAATGAACGATTTTCTTCAGAATAGAAAGTGATATTGTCGAATATATTTTTTATTGATGATGGCTAAATGTTCCTTTTCAGTAAGGATAGAATTATTCATTTTCCAGTAATCAGGTCCTCCTTTTTTGTCTGAAATATTATACTTTATTAGTATGACCGAGTGATCACTCCTATAGCCCTGGGTTATTTAAGATTCAACTCTCTTATTAAAAACACTGGTGGATACCAAAAAGAAATCCAGTCTAGCTTGCTTTCTGGGGTTCCTGTGTCGCCAAGTATATTTCTTTTCAATCGGGTGTTGTATTCTACATATACATGTATCATGATACACGGGTTGTTGAACACACATGCACCTTTTTTTCTTGTAATAATTTGCAAGTGAACCATTGGAGATCAGACGGACAGGCAAACATGCCTCAAAATCAATAAGCTGCTTGTTTGTCAGGAGTTCCATTTTGCCCTATAGACAAAGTATACCCAAAGATTCGAACCAGTTCATACTTTGGAACAGGAGATTTTCCTTTTTTTGTAGATTTTCTGGCCTATGTGAGCTTGACCTTTGATCTCAAAATAAAATAGGGTTCTTCTTCGCCACATTGGTAAGGTATAACCGAAGTTTGATACCAATCAAGGCCATAAAACTTGCGATTTTCTTTTTTTTTTATCCAAGTGACCTTGACCTTTTGACCTCACAATAAATTGCTCTGTCCCAAGGACAAGATACACAAAGAGTTTGGTTGCAATCCATAACATAGATTTGGGATACCACGGGCAAATGAAGATAACAGAGGCAAGCGGAAAAAAAATCGTGATCGCAATATATGACCTCGTCTATCGACGGACGTATACAAAATAAAAGATCAAAATCGGCATGTAATACCATTAAGGATGTCCTGTTTGATATTAATGTAAAAATATCTAGTTACTACAAAAAGCTATTCCTCGTTAACTGTGGGGCCATGGGATATGGCAAGATGATTTGATTGTTGTTTGGCTTGATACAATGGAAATTATTTCAAGCAGGTGATTAAGAGAACCTATTTTATCTGGCTGAAAACCTCAGTTGAAGAATTTCTTTTGTCAAAAGTAAGATTTTTTGTACCAAAAATTTACAAAGTTCAGAAATGGTTCACGGGTGCCATTTTGGGAAAGTTTAGAAAGCAATGTTTCTAAAATACTGGCGTTGAATGTATATGGATATTGAAAAACTCAAAATGTCTTACGGAAGAACTTAAAGCATTCTTTAGCCCCACTACATAAAATGGATATCATTCATGGGCTGTTTCTTTGTTTATAGTGGCATGGGATTTTCTTTAATAATATCTATATGAAATTATCACATACATGTAACATTAGCTACCATGAAAAACAGATCAATGCGTTTAAAATTTTTACAATTCAATAAGTATACATGATTCTCTATCCTCATATGGACGATATTTAATGTAATTGTTATCACAATTTGAAATTGGCCCACATTCCAACAGAGGAATAGGCTAGTGTTCCTGTCAAATCGTATAATTAAAAATACTGAATTGGACATTTTCTCTTCGGCATCGAACTATATATATATATATTAATGAATCTTTCCGCCGATTATACATATTTACCAACACTGGAACTTGAATTCGGATTCAGAGGATGTACTTGAACGACGAGGAGATCATGCCAGTCGACCCTGGTTCTCAAGGATTTTGTCACCTTGGAGGATACGATAAACTTCACGGGCAGGATAACCCATGGATGGGGCGCCCCAAAAATGCTCCCCATTTGACCAGAAGGTAAGCCTTTGAAGAATTATAAGCCCCACCATAACAATATTTTGACAAAGGGTTCTATTATTTTAAAGTTTATTGGGGGGGAAATATGCGACAATTGAAACTCTCGACTGGTATCTTAGTTTGCTCTTTGCATATATTTTCACATATCCTGTAGCGAAGGCCCCAGTTGACCATCACCTGTCGATTGCGCTTGATTTTCATCTTGAAGTTGACAGCCAATTGTGTGGGTAAAGTAAGAAACTCATTGTTTCCCTAAACATTACGATATATTATGTAAGTCTGGGCATTAAAACAGTGAAATTTGTCGTATTTTTCAGTTTTACATCATCATGAACCTTGCGGTAGGAGGCACGAGTGGTTACTCCCCAGATGGCGTCCAAAATGCCGGTTACCCCAAACCCTGGCATAATCTAAGTCAGCAGACAGCGTTCCGTGATTTCTGGAAAGACAAGAACAACTGGTATCCAACATGGAAACCTACCGAAAACAATGCTGAATACGCCGCCATGCAAGTACGATATGTCAAGGTGACCAAACTCAAGGTAAATCCGTAAAATATCTCGACAACCGAACAGATACATGTATGCAAACCCCAAATGTAGGACTGTCAAAATAAACGGATTTACAATACAAATTTTTTTGAATAAACATATTTTCATGCAAAAAACCCAATCTCTTTCAATCTATTACATTTCATGCGAACTGGAATGCCAAACAGTACATAGCTCCAATATGATGTCACTGATGATACAGTGTGTGCAGGACTTTCCCCCCAATAGGACGTTCCCGATGATAGTGTGTGCAGGACTTTCCCCCCAATAGGACGTTCCCGATGATAGTGTGTGCAGGACTTCCCCCCAATAGGACGTTCCCGATGATAGTGTGTGCAGGACTTTTCCCCCAATAGGACGTTCCCGATGATAGTGTGTGCAGGACTTTTCCCCCAATAGGACGTTCCCGATGATGCAGAGTGTGCAGGACTTTTCCCATAGCTTCAACCCGTATCCACACATTCATAAAATGCTCGTATTACAAATGAAGTTTACGATAAACAAGTACCGGGTATAAGAGTGTAAAGGTAGAAAAAAAATCATCAGCTTTCCAACATTATTTATAGTCGGGGCTGTTAGGGCATAAAAGGGACTGTTTGGTTCAGATTCTTCCAAAAGCACCAAATTTGGCCCATATGTCGCCCATACCATACCTTTTCGATTTTTGACGGGCGCCAAGGTAGTCGCCCCCTGGGGCCGCCATATTGGCGAAATTCATTATGGCCGCCACCCGGGTTAGAGGTCAGTCAATAAAATGGCTAGAATCATGAATAATACAACTTTTTAGTGGTTATCGGAGTCGGGAAATCTGATTCTGATCTTATTTCAACGATTTGAGGTCAAGGTCACCCTGAAGGTCATTTTTGGGTCAAATTCGTCATTTTTAGTGGTTTTTAGTCGAGATATACAAACTAACTCATTTTATCGATTTTCGGGATTGAGTAACCCGAATCTGGCCATATTTTGACAATTTGAGGCAATATTGCATGTGAGGTTCATGACAGATGACGAAACAGAGGTCAACCGGAGGTCAATTATAGGAAACATCAAAAGGGCTAGAATCACAAATAATACCATAGGGCTTTGCGGCATCGGAGAATTAGATTCTGACCTTATTTTGACGATTTGAGATCATGGTCACCTCATTTGAGAATTAAAGGTCAAAGATCAACAGTTGCTACTAAAAACAATCGAAAGAAGATTATTCAGAAACAAATGTTACTAAAATACTTCGGAGATGACATCTGCTGACAAAATGCTATAACTATGCCGCTACGTGCATTTAAATGTTCAAAATACAAAACAAAGACCGCTTAAGCAACAGTATACCAATGATTACTTTTACTACCTATGCATTCTGGCTTGCGCTCTATGATGCCAGCAAAAAATAATGCTTGTCATCATCGCCCAAGCTATTAACGCACCCGCCTTCGCATTTGCAGAGGGTCATGTATCGGACATCGGCACAGTTGCATTTGCACCTTCCCGTGCATGCCTTGTGTCAGCCTCAGTGCATGAGAATGGCATATGCCATAGAAGTGTCGCTGAGAGTGGTCCATAGCGGTTGCCATGTACTGGTGCAATCTTTGTGCCAGCTCCACTCACTGAAGTCAGGGATTCCCTGCTGGAGTGAAGCGACTCCAGTAGAAACTCGCTTGCAGCAGCGCTCGCTTCACATGCTGCAAAAGCGCGGCTTGGGAGGTGGGATGTTTTCCAGCGATCTGGTTGCAGTAGTGAAGAGGTGATGCTTGGCCTCATTGACACCGGCTGCATCACATCCCTTGCTGTACATGAGTACGATGAAGCATTCTATAAGCTCCATATGCAAGGACTCGAGAGTGTCAGGATCATGCGTGAGAGCAACTAGTGTGTCGGTGGGGTCCGATATATGCCCAGGCGGTCTTTTTGCCACATCCAAGAAACTGTGAAGTCGTCTTGCACCCCGTTAAGCTATGAAAGAGAGGTAGTGCCACGGACTTTGACGGACCAAGATCGGAACAGATGGTTTGGACTGGAATGCCACAATACTTTTTCCTGAACCCCTAAAATCCCGAAGTATGAATGGATCAGCGGCTTCTTAAAAGATGTTAACAAAAAGGAGCCGTTCTCATTCATCAGCACACTGATGTCCAAGACTGACATGAGCGGAAAGCTCCTTCTGTGTACCCGTTTTGAGTCCGTGTTCTTCAACAAGCGTTATGACCTCACAATACTTCAACCGTGCAACCATTCCGAGGCGGACACTAGGGTCCTCCTGCATCTAGCACATGCCACGGAGAAGGGTCATACAACAGCCTATGTTCGCACGATGGACAGCGATGTCCGGTCTTTGCCCTTACTGTCCAGAAGTGTCTTTGAAGTAACTTTGAAGTGTGGCCATATTTCAACCTTGAAGTGCAAGGCTCAGAGTCAGAAGTGTGCTTGCAGTGTGGGTATTGTTTTATAGCAATGCCATATAAGGGCATTGAAGTCACAATGAAGTCACAATGAAGTCACTTAGAAGTGTGCCTCAAATATTTTAATTAGGTACTGCAAAGGCACTTCATAGACACTTCCACAGAAGGGTAACCTTCATAGGCACTTCTGAAGTGCTCTTGAAGTACCTAATTAGAATATTTGAGGCACTTCAATGTCCTTATATGGCAAGTCACTTCATCCACTCTTCTACAGAAGGATACCTTTCATATGCACTTCTGAAGTGCTCTTGAAGTACCTTATTAGTATCATAGCAAATCCGTGTGATGAAAAGGTATGTATAGCCACGAGATATTTACTTTCCCAGAAAAGAATACACAAATATATATTTGAGCACAGAAAGTTTTATTCAGAGAAAATACAGAGTGAGACAGAACAGTACATCATAAAATATTTACAATAAACCGCTAGCACAAATCCTTGAGACAAAATACAGCACAGTACTATATATGTATGTATTTACATGCAGTCTTTGGTATGAGAATTTATTGCAGTATTATTATTCAAGGGTGACCGTGTTCTTTTCCAACTTGAACTTTAAGTAGCAGATCTTTCGAAGGATAGTTTACTTCAGTTGCCCTGAGATCCACTCGGACGTAACCCAACGCTGAAACCCACCCGTCTGAATTGTGAACTTCTTGGCCTGTGGCGATAAATACATGCATATAATTAAAACCTGATCAGTTGTATATATGGTTCCATATGACATGCAATCCAGTTTTTTTTTTTTTTAATACACTCAGGATGATTGAATAGGTTGACTACCATAAAGGGTAAAGAATGGAACACATCCCTACGATTTACAAAAGATTGATGAAGATGTCTATTATCCTTTCTTTAGTACTCCATGATATACAACAATGGAGATAAACAGTTTGTGTGATGTTCTAGCCAATATACACTATGAAGAAATCAACCATACCTAGGTGTGCTCATTAAATTTCCCATCAGTCGAGTGGCTGCTTGAAGTGAGCCGAGTTCCTTGTTGCAGCTGTATTCTGGAATTATGAAAGTATTGACAAAGAAGCCATTAGAAACAATCATGTGGATTTTGATAATTTGTCTCTGTTAATTCCTGGCTCAACTAAATCTTCATACAAGGTTTCAAATAACAAATAAATGCTTATTAACTACAAATTGTATTCTTAAATTTTTGAAATGAAATAAATGTATGAAATGAAATGTTCTCATTTCTCAAGATGTGGGTAAAAGTGTACAATTGAAGTGTGAAGATCCTTAGCTTTGGTATATGAATAGTGCAATCAATAGACAAGGAAAATATAGCCTGTTATAATGATGAAAATTAAGTCTAATCATAATTGATTACTTTTTCTGATTACAGCTAAAACAGGTAATACTAACATTTTATTATCAATATATTCTAAAACTTATTTCTTTACCATTTTGTCAAAAATCTGGTATGGGAATATTCTACATTCTGCAAGGAAAAAAATCAAAACAATTTATGAATCAATAAAAACTAAAAACAACGAGATAATTTATTTAGAGCTACCATCCCCCAACCAGTTAAATCCACCTGTTTTGACATGAACAGAACAGTTTTGTGATAAAAATATCTCACCCTCAGGGGATTTCCTCCAGGGGTGCATGCCAATCTTCATATGAGGTCCCCAAGCCTGGTGTTCCCAAGCTGACAATTCACACAATCATAACAATGGCAATTAATCCACACTGCCTTGATCAACCTGGATAGATCTGAAAGTGATATTGGGACAGAGATATGGATAATTCGCCATGTTACATGACCATTAAATTTGAATGCAATTATAAGGTGGAGTACATTATAATAACCTGCAGTCCATATAGCAAAATATTTATTGAGGCCAATATCAATTTTTTAATATATCAAGGGAAACTTGTTGATAAAATAAACAGCTGATATTCCCAGGTCTACATCACTGTTCAGCTCAGTTCTTTGCTTATTAAGTTATGAAAAACAGAAAATTTTTAGTTATATTTATAATTTACTTACCATATCACTAGCTGCTATCATCACCATCTGCAATACAGTTCTTCAAACCTCCATAGTTCTAGCTTAACAGGAACAAATCCATCTGATTTCTGCAGTTGGAGATGTCAGCCATTTTGATTGTTATCGTCTGGTGGCGCCCCCAGTGTTCAATTAAATTTTCATGGGCAGATAACTCCACCCATTTTGGCAAAGACAGTTCAGAAAGAAAAAGACTATCAGAAACAGAAATTATATATATTATACTTAGTGATAATGATGAAGAGGATAATATAAAGTATTCTTTAATGGGTATTTTTTTGTTGCTGACATTATGTTAGAACTGATTCTTCTAAAAATATTTTCCCATTTTGTCCAATTTTACTATAAAATCATGGATTTGGAATGATCATAAAATCTGAATTCAACAAGATTTCTTATCTAATATGTGAGACACTGGTGTTATTAATGTCTTTATTCTATTCAAATAGAAACCCATAGTACTGATCACTTTAAAATATAAAAAAAATGTTCACAGTTCTGAGTAATATGTCAGTAACCACATGTGAATATTTTACACAGTTGTAGCTATTTTGAAATGTGAAGTACAAATCTGATGTTTGGTGGTTTCATTGAAATGAGATTTGATGTCACTGAGTGAAATCAAATCAGCCAACTTTAAGCTGGGATATTCCCAGAGCTAATTAATATAACTGAAACTTGTAAACATGTAGTTCTAATTTAAAATGTTATGTTACTGTAACAGTTTGTGGGAAAATTCCAATAATCTAGAAATCCTATTGGATTGAATCTTATAGGATTTTTCAGAATCTAATAGGATTTTTTCAGAATCTTATAGGATTTTTCAGACTCTTATATTTTAGAAGCTCATATGATTTTTTAGAATCTTATAGGATTTTTCAAAATGTTATAGGATGCTAGAAGATATTTTTTGCAAGGGGAAGTCCCCAAGTTATGCTATATAACTGAAAAAGTCCAAGAAGTGTCTTTGAGGAGTACCTTAGATTATGCAGAACAAAAACAAAGTCTCAGAAGTGTCTCTGAAGTCCCCTAAGTTTCACTGAAGAACTGACAAAGTCCAAGAAGTGTCTTTGAGGAGTACCTTGGATTATGCCGAACAAAAAGAAAGTCTCAGAAGTGTCTCTGAAGTCCCTCATTTTTTGTTATGAAATTGACAAAGTCCATGAAGTGTCTTTGAGGAGTCCCTTGACTGCTGCCTTTTTCTAATGAAGTACCTTTGAAGTGTGCCAATATTTTTCTCTGTTGTTGAAGTGCCTTTCAAGTGTACTCTTCAGAGGCACTTCTAGGCACACTTCACATGAAGTGTGACACTTCTGGACAGTAAGGGTGAAGACCCTCGGTCTATCGGAACTCTTGGTGGACTTCGGTACTGGAAAGAAATATTGTGACATTCAGTCCATACCGTTTGTTCCGATCTCGGTCCGTCAAATCCTTGGCACTATCCCTCTTCCACAGCCTTACTGGGTGCGACCTGACTTCACAGTTCCTTGATAGCGCAAGCCAGAAGGTATAGATACCAATAATGATTGGTATATTGTTGCTAAGGCGGTCTTTGTATTGTATTTCGAACATTTAAATACAGCATTTTGTCAGCAGATGTCATCTCCGGAGTATTGTAATATAATTTGTTCCTGAATACTCTTCGTTCGATTGTTCTTAGTGGTAACTGTTGATCTTTGACCTTTGACCCCAAAATGGGTTGACCTCAAATCTTCAAAATAGGATCAGAATCGGAGAATGCCACAAACCTCTATGGTATTATTTGTGGTTCTTTTGGTGTTATACCTACAATTGACCTCTGGTTCGGATGACCTCTATCGCGACTCTCAAATGAAATATTGCCCCGAATGGCCAAAATAAGGCCAGATTCGGGTTACTCAAACCTGGAAACCAATAGAATGAGGCAGTTTATATATCTTGCCCCAAAACCACTGATAATGGCGAATTTGTCCCCAAAATGGCCTTTAGGGTGACCTTAAAGGTTACCTTGACCTAAAATCGTTGAAATAAGATCACAATCAGATTCTCCGACCCCAAAAACCACTAAAAAGTGCTATTATTCACATTTCTAGCCCTTTTAGTTATTCAACTATAACCAGGATGGCGACCATATTGAATTTCGCCGAATATGGCGGCCCTAGGGGGCGCCCATCTTGGCGCCCGTCAAAAATCGAAATAGTATGGTATGGGCGACATATGGGCCAAATTTGGTGCTTTTGGAAGAATGTGAACCCAAAATATCCCTAACAGCCCCCACTATTAGGCCAATGCCTGGATTTCCAAGTAAATGACTATTGCTTCAAAATATAGGGAATTATGGGTCGATTATTCATGTAAACCATGGCTAGTTTTTGGACACAAAATGTAATATTCAATCCATGAGAGGAAGATTCTTTACAAAACGAAGATATCGGGCGGTCACCAAATGCAGAAATCTATGAAGGGAATGGATCTACACTTGGAAGGTAAGAAATCAAAGATTAATACCAGTCGCCTGACCATACAGAAAGGCGCTCTAAACCACCAAAGCTACATCACCTTCCACGAAAATGAGAGTTTCTGAAACTAGAGTTTTAGACATTCAGGACTGAATTTATCCAGTTCTCTAGTCGCCAATAACACAACATTGATACACCGAGAGTCCTTTTACTTTTCTCACAAAACTAATGTGTTAAGTAGACTTGACCTGATGGATTGCTGGCATATCAACCTTAGCTCTGTGGATTGGTCTCGTGCCGATATAATTAAATCACTCATGTACTTTGGTTGCCATTTTCCTTTGAGGTATAAATTATTTTCCTTTCTCTTGCCACTGATTGATGCGACCAGTACTTTCTATGTCATCATGAAAAGTTTGAGATATTTGATGCGCCATCTTTTGTTTTTTCAACATAGGCACTCGAGAGAAATTTATTCGGTCTATTTTATCAAATCGCAATAACTTTCGACTGAATGGAGGTTAACCCTCTAGTCAATCGTATTCTAAATGCATGTTTTCCGATTCATTATAGTGGCCCTTCAATTGCCAATTTTGATGACGCCAAATTTTCTTCAAGATAAAGGTAAAACTATTCTACACAATAGATCACTGTAACCTGATGCTCACATCATTGCATTTCATGCCAGCAAAATTACTCAAGTGGGAGATGTTTTTTTCACTAAATATTGATACAAGAATAGCATTGACTACTATTAGCGTAGTGTGCCATGATTTAAGCGAAGAACATTAAAGGACAGTGACAATATATTATGCTTATAAACATCTTACATCATACACACATATATAACACACATGAATAATATTTAGAAGTACAACAGAGAATAAGAACTTGTAAATTTAGATTTTTATTTACATCATATTCTCAAGTATGATAAATATTCACATTTATTTAGGCAAGATACACATACTTTGTATATATTTTCATCATCTGAATATATGTAATGTTCTGGTAAGTATAGTCGCTGAAAGATGTCACTCTCAGTACCAGATACTTAAGTGTACATGACTTTGGACAACCTGCAATAAGTATTAGTACATACTTATAGCAATTATGGCACAGGTACTCTATCTACCATCAATGTTGCAGTCGATGGACCAACACTCTAGAAATAGAAAGGTAAGCCAACTCTCGCACCTTCATTTTCAGCGAAATTTTCATCTCGGCGATCTTTCAATAATTTCATTGGCCTAATTCGTGAGCGCTAAAATAGCCGCTCGCGGAGATGATTTCCGGTGAAAGAGATTGCATGCTCGCTGAAAAGTTGGCTTACCTTTCTATTTCTAGAGTGTTGGTCCATCGACTGCAGCATTGACGGTACATAGGAGTACCTGTGAATTATGGTGCGCTAAAGTTACTCATGGTGCACAATGCACGATGGGAAGAAAACATGGCCGATTCCCAAACTGTCCAGCGATGTATTCAAATGAGTTCATTATTGGAGATTGAACAAACTGTTTTCTTGCTGCTTTCCAATGAAGTTCCATTTATCACTGATAAGGGACTAAATATATTGCACACTATTCCTTGAATGAGAGAGCTTCCCCACTAATCTTTCTCATTTATTACCCTCTAATACAGGGGTGAAATTGAGAACAGCCAGCAGGTGACCAACCTAAGTGAGTGGTTCATACCTTTCTAAAGGATTTGACCAAACTACTTTCTTGACTAAAGAATTTGGTTGATAAGAAAAAAAAAATCCTCATACAACATACAGTTCATAGCTGAAAAACCAGTTCTGATTAATTATCCCCCAACTTTGATTGCATAACATCCAATCTCGTGAAGGTAAGATTCTCTCTTATCTTTGTCCTGTACTACTGTCCAACTCTTCAGCTGGTATTTGGTTGTACATCAGTTCATCTGGTACAAGTACTTCTCCGCATAGTGAACAAACTCAAACACCACCTGTGGAAATGGAGAATAAATTGGTTATATGGATCATAAGAGAGGGAAAGTAATATGTTAAAGAAGGACAAAAGAAGCATCAAAGAAGCATCATCAATCTTTTGCATGCAATTTTCCCTTAGTAATGGATTTACTGTTGCTATTATAGCTTAAATATACCTGAAATAATGATACATGCAGAGCTATACAACAATTACCCTGCACAGGGTCAAAAACATTTTAGAGAGTAAGTCTTCAATTCAGAAGCCACAATAGTCTCAGATAATCCAATATCCTTTCACATTGGTTGAATCACCTCAGCCATGATGAGGAGTTTGATTATCCACTCCTGTCATACATGATGTTTATCATTGAGATGTGAACTCAGTAGACCAGTCAGTTTGATTGATCCACCCTTGGATGACTTACCTCAACCATGATGAGCAGTATGATCATCCTCTCCAGTCGTACATGATGTTTATCATTGAGATAAGAACTCAGCAGACCAGTCAGTTTGGTTGATCCACCCTTGGATGACTTACCTCAACCATGATGAGCAGTATGATCATCCTCTCCTGTCATACATGATGTTTATCACTGAGATGTGAATTCAGTAGACCACTCAGTTTGATTGATCCACCCTTGGATGACTTACCTCAAACATGAACAGCAGTATGATCATCCTCTTCTGTCATACATGATGTTTATCATTGAGATGTGAACTCAGTAGACCACTCAGTTTGATTGATCCACCCTGGGATGACTTACCTCAACCATGATGAGCAGTATGATCATCCACTCCAGTCGTACATGATGTTTATCATTGAGATGTGAACTCAGTAGACCAGTCAGTTTGATTGATCCGGTGACCCTTGGATGACTTACCTAAACCATGAAGAGCAGTATGATCATCCTCTCCTGTCATACTTGATGTTTATCATTGAGATGAGAACTCAGCAGACCAGTCAGTTTGGTTGATCCACCCTTGGATGACTTACCTCAACCATGATGAGCAGTATGATCATCCTCTCCTGTCATACATGATGTTTATCATTGAGATGAGAATTCAGCAGACCAATCAGTTTGGATGATCCACCCTTGGATGACTTACCTCAACCATGATGAGCAGTATGATCATCCTCTCCTGTCATACATGATGTTTATCATTGAGATGAGAATTCAGCAGACCAATCAGTTTGGATGATCCACCCTTGGATGACTTACCTCAACCATGATGAGCAGTATGATCATCCTCTCCTGTCATACATGATGTTTATCATTGAGATGAGAATTCAGTAGAATCAGTTTGGATGATCCACCCTTGGATGACTTACCTCAACCATGATGAGCAGTATGATCATCCTCTCCTGTCATATATGATGTTTATCATTGAGATGAGAACTCAGCAGACCAATCAGTTTGATTGACCCACCCTTGGATGACTTACCTCAACCATGATGAGCAGTATGATCATCCTCTCCTGTCATACATGATGTTTATCATTGAGATGAGAATTCAGCAGACCAATCAGTTTGGATGATCCACCCTTGGATGACTTACCTCAACCATGATGAGCAGTATGATCATCCTCTCCTGTCATACATGATGTTTATCATTGAGATGAGAATTCAGCAGACCAATCAGTTTGGATGATCCACCCTTGGATGACTTACCTCAACCATGATGAGCAGTATGATCATCCTCTCCTGTCATACATGATGTTTATCATTGAGATGAGAACTCAGTAGACCAGTCAGTTCACAGTAATCAATGATTCAACTTCTCACTCATCACCCTTGGATGACTTACCTCAACCGTGATGAGCAGTATGATCATCCTCTCCTGTCATACATGATGTTTATCATTGAGATGTGAACTCAGTAGACTAGTCAGTTTGGTTGATCCACCCTTGGATGACTTACCTCAACCATGATGAGCAGTATGATCATCCACTCCAGTCGTACATGATGTGTATCACTGAGATGTGAACTCAGTAGATCAGTCAGTTCACAGCAATAGTTTAATTTCTGATTCATCACCTGTGCAAAGACATCACAAGTACAGATATGGTAAATGCTCTAATAAATATTCTATGCTAAAAGCTATAATAAGTATACTAAAATCTGGAGACATTTGATGCAATAGTAATCCCTCTAATAATTCAATCACAGGGAGTGAAATTTCCCACCACAATATCTGGAGGTAATCAAATTTATCAAAACAGTTGACAAAATAGTTCAAAATCAAAATCATGTAGATAATCAATTTTTGAATGATTTTAGAGTGATAAAATTTATTAGAAACACCAATTAAATTTTGTCACTGGAATTGGGGGTGACTGAATTTTGATAGGAAGATTGAATTATTAGACAGATTACTGTAACACAATACCCTTAAATTTCATCTTTAATTATGATCTGTCAATCTAATAAATCTCCTCTTCTAATGTAATTGAAGCTACATAGATTTATTGTTTTTTTAAATCGTTTCATCAAATTTCTGTTCTAATCAATTTGATCACCCCATGCAGTTTGTTTATGTGAGACTTCCTGTGATTGAATAATTAGAGAGTTTAACATAGTCATTAAGCATTTGTTCATAACATACAGAGCCAGTCATTCTCCATTTCTGATCTGTATCAAGTGATAGAATTAATATAACACTGACCACACACTACTTCTTTGATATCATGTAGAAGTAAGGAACGGTGATTGGCCTATGATCAACTAATAAGTCACCCACAGAAATATTCATGCATGTGTTTTACGTTTACAATTCTTTTATTAAATGGAAAACGGAGATCTAGATGTATGAAATCTTAATGGTGAAATGCATAGTTTTTTTACCTTCTTTATGGGTTGGTTAATAATGGAAATATCAGCCTAGATATCTAATTTGTTTGGTTTTATTTGAAGTATTTTGTCGAGTAGCTTCAAGAAAGTGCTCCAAAGTTGGTGTCACAAATCTGAATTCAGCTGGTCTTGGTGTATCAACTTTTTAAAACCTACTAGCAGAAAAAATACTTAACTGATCTTTCTATCAGTATTCAATCCATATATAAATTTAAAGGATAAGGATAATATAATAAGCTTTATATTTCACTTTTAAACTAATAAGCTGAATCAGATATCAATGGAATTGACATTCAGAAGGTCTGTCTTTAAAGCAGAGAATTAAGGCTCTGGAATTTAAAGGCCAGGTTGACTTCTGCACACATCCATGCATTCATCCAGTAACTAGGTCATGAATTTTGGTTTGGAGGTTCTTTTGAATAGTGAAAGATACCTTGGTTCTCCTGCCAACGGCGAGATAGTTGAAGGTCGTCCGGTAGAGAAGATTTAAATGTCCTCTATGCCAGTAGAAGTCTGATGGGTCCAATAGGTCAGAGCTCAGGTTAATTTGATGTCTACAAGTGTAACATGAGGGTGAGACTCACAAAACCCCTCGGCTTCCCCCAAGCAATTGAGAAATATGCAGAGAATGTGCAACATATTATGGCTATACTAATCATCCAGAATTATCAATTCTGCAGATATAACAGCTACATTCAAGAATATATATATACACAAAAAAGGTCATAATTCTGCAAAATAAGAGCCAAGATGACTAATTTTTTGTAGGCTTGTAGATTACAAGTAGATGAGTTTCCAAAATTTGGCAGCTGTATTGAGCACAGTTCTTCAGATATAACTGGCTACCTTCAAGCATGTCAAGCATATACAAGATTATTACACCCAAAAACGGGCATAACTCCATAAAATAAGGGCCGAGATGATGATTCTTTTTGTACGCTTCTAGAATACAACTAGATAAATAAGTTTTCAAAATTTAGCAGCTGTACCAAACACGGATCTGCAGATGTAACTCCAGATCATAAAATCGGAGATTACATCCGAAAGGGGCATAACTCCATATAATATGGGCCGAGACAACTAATTTTTTCGTAGGCATCTAGACTACAACTGGATAAAAAAGTTTCCTCATAATCTGGCAGCTGTACCAAACACAGTTAATTATATATAACTGGTTACATTCAAGCATATATCACAAAATCAAAGATAACTGCACCTGAAAAGGGGCATAACTCAGTAAAATAAGAGCAGAGGCCAGTAATTTTTTTTGGTCGCTTCTAGAATACAACAATACATATAAGTTTCCAAAATATAGTAGCTATATCTAACACAGTTCTGCATTCAAGCATTTAGGACAGAATTAGAAATTAATATATCTGTAAAGGGGCATACCTGAGTAAAATATGGGCTGAGAGGAGCCACTTTCGATAGCATCTGATTTAGCACTAGATAAATAATTGTTCAAAATTTGGTGGTTGTGTCTCAAGTGGTTTTGCCTAGAATGCGGTAACGGACGGACAACGTAAATGGCAACGACAATACCCCGAGGCCAAAATGGCCGAGGGGTGAAACATAGGAAACAAGAGCCCAAGGGCTTCAATATACGCCCGTTTATCTGGAATTACATTGGTCCAAATTTCAAGGTTGTTTAATAGCCTTGTTTTAATAGCCTTGATAGCCTTGTGCGTCTGAGAATGTAACATATATCACATCTTATAGTGAATGATAAACTAACATAAGTTCAACTCTTGGTAACTAGTTAACCTTGAAGCAAGAGCTGAGAGCTCACATATCCCACACTGAAATCGACAATAGTCAAACACATGAAAATAGTACTTTTCCTGCAAATGTTTCTCATGAAGGAAAAAGTGATGAAGTAAACCTTTGTTCTTGAGTTTATAAACAGGTATGAAGTTCATAAAGGACCCCCTCCCTGTTAAATTAGTAAATGTATGGTTTTTATTTCACAACAGTTTAACTGAATGTAGCTGTTTCAAACATGGGAGACAACTCCACAGGACAATACCATATACATGTACATGTAGGGGAGAGAATATTCCAACCTAACACATAGAGTCAGATAAACTTGATTCAGTTTTGGGAGACTGTGACCTTGACCTGTGACAAATTGATCTAAAAATTTATGGTTCCCCTTTGCCATGTGAGTAAGACATACCGGTACTCAAAGTTTGGTAGCAATCCATACCTTGAAACTGGAGATATCGCATGGACAACAAATGTTAATGGATGAATGGACAGAAGGCAACATCGCATTACATGATCTCGTCTTCAACAGGCATACGAAAATGTGACTTTTAATGATTTGTTGATTTTGGGGTCACCATGACCTTGACCATTGACCCACATTTTGGTATGTAACACATGTCACTCTAATGTATCTACTGGCAAAAAAAAAGTTATTTTTAATGATTTCCTGATGTTGGGGTCACAGTGATCTCCTTTGACCTTGACCTAACTTCTGGTACAAGGCACATCGTCTTCCCTCAATGTATCAATGGACACAAAAAAAAATCATGATTTTTATGAATTTCATGATTTTGGGGCTCTCAGTGACCTTGACATTCAGCCTTGACCTACATTTTGGTACGTGACACAACATGTTCCCCTAATGTATCTACTGACACAAAAAAAGTAATTTTCAATGATTTTTTTTATTATGGAGTCACAGTGACCTTGACCATTGACCTTGACCTAAATTTTGATACATGACAAACAGTCTCCACGAAAAATCATGATTTTTAACAATTTCATGATTTTGGTGTCAGTGACCTTGACCTACATTTTGGTATGTGACACATCGTGTCCCCCTAATTTATCTACTGACACAAAAAGATGTCATTTTTAATAATTTCCTGATTTTGGGGTCACTGACCTTTGACCTTAACCTAATTTTTGGTATGCGACACTTCATTTCCGCCTATTGAATCCAATCACAAAAAATTTGTAATTTTTAATGATTTGCTGTTTTTTAGGTGACACTGACCTTTGACCTTGATTCTGGGGTCACAGTGACCTTGACCATTGGCCTGGATCTAAATTTTGGTATATGACAAAACCACTCCCCGTAATTTCCCAATGGACTAAAAAAATCATGATTTTTAACAATTTTTACAATTTTGGGTCACAGTGACCTTAACCTTTGACCTTGACCTACATTTTGATATGTGACACATCGTGTCCCCCTAATGTATCTACTAACACAAAATAATTTCCTGACCTTGACCTTGTGACCTTTGACCTTGACCTATTTCTTGGTATGTGACACTTCATTTCCCCCTATTGAATCCACTCACAAAAAAATTAGAAATTTTTGATGATTTCCTGATTTTTCGGTCACACTGACCTTTGACCTCTGACCTCGACCTACATTTGGTATGTAACGCATCGCTCCCCCCAAGGGCATCCACTCACCAAAAATTAGAACTGTAGGAAGAAAACTGTCAATGATCAATGATTTCCTGATTTTAGGCAAAAGTGACCTTTGACCTCTGACCTCGACCTTAATTTTGGTACGCGACACATCGTCTCCACCTAACGCATGCACTCACGAAAAATTGCGACTTTGGATAGAAAACGTTCACAGATATAGACCGGACACGAACACTTCAGTGATTTCCTGTTCTTTAGGCCAGTGACCTTTGACCTCTGACCTCGACCTTGAGTTTGGTACGCGACACATCGTCTTCCTGTGGGGTATCCACTCACCAAAAATTGGAACTGTAAACAGAAAACTGTTCCAGATATAGACCGGACACGACGGACAGATGGACATACGGACGGAAACCGCCATCACATAATACGTCCGCCTTTTGGCGGGCGTATAAAAATACAGATGGAAGCAGTGTGCTGGACATCAAAATGTGAGGTAAGAATAGAAAGAAAGAGGGACTCCTGCTGGGGTTTGGGGGGGGGGGCAGGGCAGGGTACAAAGATATTAATTACTTGTGAATAGAGCATTAATTACCAATACATACAGTTCACAATGAACCATGTTAGATACTGCCATGGCAGCACTAAACATCAAATATTCTTTCTTCTGGGTTCAATAAGCCAGGTCAGAATTAGTGAATGCCATGGCAGTTCATGCTGGAAACAAAGGGACCAGGGTGTAAAATAGCACTGTTGGGTCTTCTTTACACCCCTGTACCATTGCTTCACATGCAACCAGCTTTGATGGCAGGTAACTCCCACCACCCCACTTATAAGAAACAATATATGATACAGAGTGAAAGAAGTATTAAGTAATTCACCTCAGGCTGAACAATTCTCCAGTTTTCCTGAGAACTGTCCCCTTGGACATTCGGATTGTCCTGCCCATCTCCAAATCCTGAAATGAAGGCAACAAATGGTGAAGTGATTTCAAAGACAGTCCACATCATAACCTCACATTAAATCATATTGTACCATTCCTCAAAAAATAAAAAATTTACATGTAATTTTTACATTTTTAAACTAAAACTTACCTTACTGACATATGCGTTCGTGTGCAAACACGGATTAACAAGTGAAGAAATTAAAACAATAGCACAGTTCATTTCCCGCTTAATCACCCACGCCAGCACTTACTCACAATAGATCTCCACTTCTTACGCGTAGATGTAAAGATCCCAAGCGGGGAGGTCGGGTGGGACCATTACTCTGTCAGTAAGGTAAGTTTTAGTTTAAAAATGTAAAAATTACATGTAAATTTTTTACACAGTAAAACTGACCTTACTGACATATGCGAGAATCCCAAAGCAGGACGGAGGGAAGTCAAAGTGACAGCGACTAATGGCGTGAGGATTAGACGGGAGTCAGCAAGAGACTTCATGCTGCCCGTAAAACTTAAATAATAATGGACTTCCATAAAGACTCAATAGTGACAGGGTCATATAACGGTATCGTAAACACTGTCTCTATAGTAAGCCCAGTCCTCCCAGGCTAATCGGTGCTGACCTAATGGAAGTTATATACACGTCCCCCCCCCCCTTTTTTGAAAGAAAGTTTTTATGAGGAAACGTGTTCTTACCATTAAAAACCGATAAAAACACACAGGCCTCTGGTGTCTGTGTGCTGACCCGACCCCGGTGATCTGTTGCGCTGTCACCAGTGGTCCCAAGGAATACAGGTCGTCCTTGATGAGTGTCATGTCTCTCAAGTAGTATGATGCGAAGGTTGTGTGAGATCTCCAGAAACAGGCCCTCATAATGTCGGTTACCGACCTGTTGGTCCACAGAGGCCAGGACGCCCCAAGCGCCCTGATCTCATGTGCAGAGACATTGCACAACGCAGCCTGCATCGATGACACTCCATCGTAGGCTAACCTAATAGTTTTGGAGAGCCAAGAAGAGATAGTGTTTTTTGATATCTCTTGTTGGCTCCGGGGACAAAATGGTATAAATAATCGCCTTCGCCCAGCACGTAGTACTTTAGTGCGATTAATATATACAGTAAGGGCACGAACCGGACACATAAGATTGTCCGATTCTAACCCTGAGGAAAGGAAATCAGCTAAAGCTGGAACCCTAAAATCTCTAGAAGAACAGTCGTACAGAGATTGGTTCTTGGCCACAAATTCAGGAATGGTAGTAAGGACAACATAAGTCCATCGAGAATCATGCCTAATTTCCCTAGCATCCAAAGCGTGTAGTTCTGACATGTGAGCCGCTGAAGCCAAGGCTAACAAAAACACTGTTTTGTAAGATAGGAATTTCAGATCGACCCTAGTTATGGGTTCGAACGGATGTTCAGATAAACTCCGTAGAACTAATGCTAAATCCCATTTAGGAAGTTTTGGTACAGAAACAAGTCTATCAATCCTAAAAGATCTAACCAAAGATGTTAGATTAGGATCAGAAGCAGGATTAACGCCGGTAGAAAGGTTAATAATCCTAGATAACGCCGATCTGTAACCGTCCACAGTTGATGGTGCGAGACCCTTGTCCTGAAACAGGTATAACAAGAAATCTGCTATCTGCTGAACAGAGGCAGAACGGGCATCAATGTTTCTTCCAGAACACCACTCATGGAAGACCCTCCACTTTCCTTGATAGCAAGCGGATGTGGAGGATCGAGTGGAAGCGACCATTCTTCGCGAAGCTTCCCTAGAAAACCCAACCTCAGAGAGCTGATCCGAGAGCACTTGCAGGCGTGCAGATGGAATGCCTGAGGTTTGTGATGGAAAATTGCTGACTTCGGTTGACGAAGTAGTTTTTCCCAAAGAGGTAGACGTCTTGGAACGTCTACCAGTAATTCCAGAAGGTCGGGAAACCACGGACGAGCTGGCCCCCAAAGGACAATTAGATAAACGACGCACGGATGCGCGCGTATCTTTTGTAGAACTAGTGGCAGTATTGACGGGGGAGGGTAAGCATAGGCTATTAGACCCGTCCAATCCTGCGATAGTGCATCGACTCCCACTGCTAGAGGGTCCAGTACAGGTGACATATACAGAGGGAGTTGATGATTCAGGTGAGTAGCGAACAGATCTATCTGTGGTTGTTCCCAAATCTGAGAGATTTGGCGCAGAATGTCTGTGTGAAGCTGCCACTCCGTCGGTAAAATCTGATGTTTTCTCGACAGTGCATCGGCTAAAACATTCAGATGTCCTGGTATGTGTCTGGCACGAAGTACGATATCGTTCTGCCAGCACAGATGGTAGAGAATCTCGGTCTGCTTCAGAAGCTTCGTAGAACGAGTTCCCCCCATCTTGTTGATGTATGCTAAGACAGTTGTGTTGTCTGTAACTACCAGAACCGACCGACCTTTGAGGTCCAGTATCAATGAGAGTATTGCCCGATTGACGGCAATGAACTCCAGAACATTGATATGGAATAACCTCTCCTGCGGAGTCCAAAAGCCTGATATCGACTTGGATCCGAGGTGGGCCCCCCATCCTTGCATCGAAGCATCCGTGAACAGCTGATGAGTAGCTTGAAACGGAAGTAGTGTTACACCAGGCATCACGTTGAGAGGGTCCAGCCACCATGATAGGTGATGTCTGACTTCCTCTGTGACAGGAATCGTGGGATTCCTGTGCCTGTGTGGCCAAAGCTGATTTAAATAAATCATTAGTGGCCATAACTGTAATCGGCCTCGTGGAGTGACATCCTGAGTGGATGTCAGTAGACCGATTATTGATGCAAACTGGATGGCAGTACGGCAAGAATGTCTGATGAACAATGGTATGTCGCGACATATCTTGCGCCAACGAACTTCCGGTGGCCGAGCAATGACCAATTTGGTGTCGTACGCCACGCCTAGGAAGTTTCGCTGTTGTGACGGTGTTATCTCCGATTTTTCCTCGTGTGGGAGATAACCCAGTAGTTCGAGGATGTGCCATACAAATGTTGTATCGCATCAGAGTTGTTGTCTGCACATATTCCTGATGATGGAATCGTCTAGGTAAAAATGATATTTGATCCTTCGACTGTGCAGATACGCCGCCACTGGCTGAAATACTCTGGTAAAAACCCAAGGGGAACTGGCTAGACCGAAAGGTAGGACCTGGAATTGGAAACGGCGAGCACCGACCATAAATCTCAGGTATTTTCGGTAACTTGGATGAATCGGGATATGCAAGTAAGCGTCCCGAAGATCCAAGGAAGTTAACCATTCCCCTTGAACCAGAGCGGTCTTGATGGACCGGAAGGACTCCATCCGAAAGTGAGGGGGTTTCATCAGAAAGTCCTTGTTCAGCCTGCGCAGATTTATAATCATGCGCATTTCCGGTGTATCCTTCTTTGGCACAAGGAAAACCGGAGAATAGAACCCGGGGGACCGGTCGTGGACGTGTTCTATTACAGCATGCTTCTGGATAAGCTTGTCCACAGAGGCCTGTGTTACCAGAAGATGTGCCTTCCGTATAGGTATACGGGAAGGCATTGGAGCAGCAGTAAGGGGTGGATCCATTGAAAATTCTAGGGGATAACCGTATCGAAGAATACGGATTACCCACGGATCCATCCCTAATGTTTGCCAATTCCGCCAAAATCCTTGAAGTCGTCCCCCGACCGGGAGACTGGATTTCGGCGGGACCGGAAGTTGAGGCAATTCGTGATCCCGCCATGTCATGAGATTGACATGGCCCGAATCGTCACCGGCCCTGCTGCTTTTTGCCACGACCTTTCCCTTTCCCTTTATAGTTGGGATTGGTCTGACCTTGCTGTTGTGGCATGCGACCCGCCGCTTGAGACTTCCCTTTTGGACCGGAAGCGGAAGTAGTCGGTCTAGGTTGCTTGGCTGGTGGACCGGAAGTTTCGTTAGAAACACGTTTCTCTGTCCCCGCACCACCCGCTCTAGGAGGCGGATTAGGCTTAGCCTTCTCCACAGTATCTCTTAGAGACGGTATAACGCCATTAAACAACAGCGAAGATGCTGGCGAATGCTCCTTCAAAGTACGAGTGACTATATCTGGAGCATGGTTGACCACTGATGGTAGGTAAGCCTGCCGTCTTAAATGGACAACCATCGCAGCATTGAACGCGGATAAAGCCATTGCATCAGCATTAGCTTTAGCAGCCACGTTCTGAAGATCCGCCAGTAATTGTAACTCAGGGCTACTACTGGTTGCTAACTGTGAACGCGACAACCTGCTCAACACAGTGGAAATGGCTGTTAAAAACCAGTCCATATGTGAGGCTATGGCTACCCCCTGTCGCGCAGCTTCTTCAATAATAGAAGATTGCCTATCAGTTAGCGGGATCATGACCTTGGAAGGGACCTTATTGCCTTTACTTCCGGTTCCGCGGCCTTAAAGTCATATGCCAAATCATGAATACCGTACGCTCTAGACGTAGGCTTCTCCACAGGAAGTGGTGCCGAAGCGGAAGCCGGTCTAAAGAGTACACGTTTTCCTGTTCTTGTAACACGTTCCTGCATTGTTTTAGGTTGGGCTAAAACCGTATCAAGAACAGAACATAATCCATGAATGGCATCTGACGCAGGAAGTGACGACGTCTGCATGGTAATTGTCGACGGAGCCTCTGCCATAGTATGTAGGCGAGAGGACGTCGGCGGTGGGGGTCGTGACATATTAGGGTACAACACATAGAGAGCTTCAAGTACCTCTGAATATGAACGTCTCTCCGGATCATGATCACTGTCATTATCCTCATTGGATTGACGTTGTGCGACCCCCTGACGTCTCATCGATAGGTTGGTAGACAAATCAATTGGGTCAGACGATACTACCGGAAGCTGCGTCGGAACCGGGGATGGAACCTGAACAGTACCGGAAGCGGAAGTCAAAAGTCGCCGGAACTGATCTAGTTCAGCTGCCTGTTGTTCCATCCTTGCAGAATAACAGCAGACAAAGAACCATCATGAACCGGAACTCCCGTATTGATTTGTGGACTATTGGAGACCCGCCTATAAGGGGATGCAACAGGTCTACCCCATTGCATTTCCGGACGAACCGGAAGTCTCCACCCACCGGGATTTGTCACAACAGGTCTCCTTATAGTGGGACCGGAAGGACGAAAAGTCCTAACCGGAACCCCAGAGTTAACCATACCGGAACCCGCAGGTAACCGGAATTGGCTGACAGGAAATGGATAATGAGCCTTATGTGGGTTTATGACACCCGACCCAGAACCATTCTCAGTCATAACCTGTTGTGACTGGAACAATGCTGTATTGTTTCTATTAACGCCCTGAGACGTTAAGTGTGAAACTGGTATTGTACCTGCAGAACAATAACCTCGACCCCCGGCGCTTGTCAACCCTAAGGTGTTCAATTGCGTGAGGCTTAATCCTACCCGGCCTTGTGTGATAACGCCCGTATCTGGGGTATTACGCAAGGTCGTGGAGTTCACTCCTGGTAGGACCATGGATATATTGTCTCTATATCCACCAGAGGTTCTGTCTGCTGTGCTGAAATCAACAATTTCTGGTGCTAAACCAGAATTTGTTGCAGCACTACTTACCATGCCTAAAGCTGCCCCCGGAGCAACAGGGAGTGCAGAAGTTGGTCCCCGACCAACAAACAACACCTGGGAATCATACAATATCGGGGTATTCCCAGCGGGAGTCCCATTATCATTCCCAACACCACATACGGGCATACATACGACGTCACCACTCCTTACGTACGGAGTAATAGTGGTCCTCATTTCGGATTGCGTCTCGGTTTCCATGGGGGACACACTTTCGGGTAGATTTAGTTCCACTGTGACCTCGGCTGACTCTCCCGTACCTTCGTCTAGTACCTTTATCTAATAAAGAACGTAAAGGGCCCGTCCAAGGACTGCCAATCGATGCAGGCTTCTTCGCCGTCTCATTTCCGAAGAAATGGGAAGGCAGAGTCATGATATTAGCCTCTGACATTAAACCAGGGGGAAGGGGACCTGCACGAGACCCGGTCATTAAACCTTGAAATAAATCATCGGGCCATTGTTGACACTCCTGACATCTATGGGTACAATCACAAACAATATTGCCTCGACACGCAAGACAAACTGAGTGTAAGTCGGTCGTTGATTTAGACTTCCCACAGACGGAACAGAACATCATGAACATAGAGGCCATTATTTATATCGATAGATATACACAAGAATACTTCCCAACTTGATCTTTCGTTGTTTTGTAGACTTGTAGATGATGTTATCACTCGTTGTAAACGTAAAATCCTTCCGAAATACGCTGGAGCTTTACACACGATCTTTACAGTAGCTAGCTAAGTAAAGAAGTGGAGATCTATTGTGAGTAAGTCCTGGCGTGGGTGATTAGGCGGGAAATGAACTGTGCTATTGTTTTAATTTCTTCACTTGTTAATCCGTGTTTGCACACGAACGCATATGTCAGTAAGGTCAGTTTTACTGTGTAAAAAATAAGGAAGCTTCATTTCAGCACACTAAGCTGATTTCAACAGAAAACCGTATCAAGGTTGATGAAGATCATCTTAATCAACATGAGGATAACTTTCCTACAAATATTGTGGGGAAAAAGGATTGCATGGTTATTACAGTGCATGTGCTGGTCAAACACAAATGAGTTTCCTGGAATATATCACCTTGTAAATAGTACATGTATACCGACTGTATCTACGCTTCCAAATAAATGTGCCATTAATTTTTATATAACAGACTATAGTCTGTCCATTTTAATTAGTCATCTAATTTGGAGCTTGTCAAAAATCAGTAGTTAACTCTGCATAAATTTTCTTTTTTGCATAGAGTAGAACAAACAGAATTCTACAAAATGACTACCATTTCTCCATGTTATTGATAACATATCATGCTTGAGATAACTTTGTAATTCTCTCCATATAAAACTTGAGTACAGTTGTTTCATGTACCGGGGCTCAATTACATACGGAGACGTCATAATGTATTCGTGTTTACTACCACAAAGGTCGACAATGTCGTGTACGGTCATAGAGGTGTGTGCAGTTTATCATTTGGCAATTTCACAGCAACACACCCACAGACTGCTTGTTATTACTTTATACGGCATACAGAACTTTGTGACTGTGAAGATGAATACATTACGCCGCCTCCCTATGTAATGGAGGCCCGGTACATGAAACAACTGTAATGGAGTTTTATATGGAGAAAAGTGTGATATATTATCGATATCACAGAGAAATGGTAGTGATTTTGTTTAGTTTGTGATTGAGTTCAGTTTGTTCTACACGTTACCCAAAAAAAATGTATGCAGAGTTAGCTATTGATTTTTAACGAGCTCCAAAGTAGACGACTAATTAAAATGGACAGACTTTAATACATCTATCGTTTACTTACCTCTAAGACTGGTTCAATAGACTCTACAAATCTGTCCAGTGATGCCTCCCAAATTTCCAGCTTCACTGATAAGAAGGAAAGGCAAATGCCAAGAAATGGGTTTTATAAAATCAACTGAAATCAGTTCTACAACCTAGCAATTGTGTAATGCTTGAATCCATCAGTCATAAGATACTGAACCAGCATTATACAAAAAGATCCTATTTCAACAAATATAACACACATGTCCCTGGGTGTCACCAGGATTATATGAGAGGCTATTACAGGGCCCAGCAGGGCACTCAAGACAGGAAACAACCTAATGTTGCTGGCTTTCAGAGGCAAAGGTCAGGGGGGTTTGGAAGGTCAGGCACACTCAAAACTTCTTCCTGGTAATGTAATTGATGCCCACTCTGGCTCAGTATCATCCCCAAATACAGTCTCAATTTGTTTGAACTACATGTATATGCGCTGTTGCACCATTAAACTTTCCTCTTATAAAAACAGATCAGTGGGTTCCAATACCCCTCTGCAATCAGTTACTGTCTACACTCAGCAGACATGCATTGCATAAGATGTATTTTTCAGAACTTTGACAAAATTGTGATCTAGTGGCAATGACTGTAGTTGTCTCATTAAGAAATACATAGGATGTTGACATCGTTGAGCCATGTCAGCTATTGCTCATGTCTTAATTGATGGGCAAATTCTTGACTGAATTTCTAGCTCTAAATATACTCTTCAAGTTCTACATGTATATAAATCTTCATACTGCAATCAAGTAAATTTATCATGGAAAATTAGATCAAGATCACTCATCCTCAACAGGTTTCTGGTTTATTTTCACTTGATTGCATCATGTAGAACATGAATTCGCAGGAAAGAAGCAATCCCCACATTCCGCTTTAGTCTGATACTGCCCCGCCATTTTTCTGTTCTGTATTGGTCGGTAGAGGATTAATTATAAAAATTTTGTTTCACTCACTTTTTTAGTTGTGCCTCGCAAAATACATATTCTGAGTATCAAGTCGATCGACCAACAAGTGATAATATAATGTTTTGATGCAAGATGGTCGCCGGGGCTTTCGCCAAATCCAAAAATGTGACCTGGTAATGAGACCTACATTCCTTGGAGCATATATGTTATGGTGAAATTATGAAGCGATCAGTGAACTTTGAATTTTGCACCCAATTCATCCTTTTTGGGGCAATTTCATACTTCGGGACCTATGTGGTCTGCTTTGGAATGTAGAATAACATAGCCACTTTCCCCGTCCAAATTGGTTAACTGAAAATAGAATGATTTTAACTGGTCGATCAAGGCCTAATTTGCATAAATATCACAACTCTGCTTCAGTTACTTTCCTCACCTTGATTTACTTGTATAATGTATATCCCAAGTATCAAGTTGATCGGTCAACAAGTTACAGAGGAGAATATCTGGCCACCAAATCGTTCGTTAAATCAAATGAATAACTTGTATATTAACTGAGACAGAAAATTTTGTCCCAAGGTAAGTGGTTGTTGTAAAAGAAGTGGTTGTTGTAAGATAATTGGTTGTTGTTGCTGAAGCTATTCTCTTGGATTAACCGAGATCCAGCCCGGATTTCAGTCCCAATTCACAAAGATTTCAAGAACAAAGGGCCTTAACTCTTGAAAATACAAGTGAAACGTGGAGAAACTTCACGCTGCACAACTACAGGGCACTGACCAGATATCATGCAAATTTCATACTTGTCCATATAATATCAAACAAGATCCAGTCCGCAGAAGTCCCAATTCATGAAGATTTCAGGAACAAAGGGCCATAACTCTTAAAAATATAAGCGAAACACGGAGAAACTTTACGCTGCACAACTATGGGGCACTGACCACATATCATGCAAATTTCATACTTGTCCATATAATATTAACCAAGATCCAACTCGAACAAGTCCCATTCACGGAGATTTCAGGAACGAAGGGCCATAACTGTTGAAAATATAACCGAAACTCAGAAAAAACTCTACACTGCACAACTACGAGGCAGCGGCCACATTTCATGCAAGTTTCAAATCTGTCCATCAAATATTAACCGAGATATTGCACAGACAAAAATTCAGATGGATGGACAGACGGACAAAGCGATCACTATATGCTCCCCCTCTAAGTAAGGAGGGGCATAACTAGAGGTGGCGCTTTGACCCTTGAGTTACAGATGGCTAGATATGTGTGGTCAGTGTATTTTTGATCATCTGTAATCAAATATTACAGAAACACCCCCAGTTTCCCCAGGTGATAGGACTTAGTGAGATAACCACGAGAAAAATAAGCTCCTCTGATGTGTCATGCTATAATAAAGGAACCTGTATCGGGGAAAAATGGTTTTCGTTGGAGACATCATACCTCAAGGTACCTGTATAGCAAATGTGGGAAGCATCAGTTTTTTAGTTATTTGTAAAATCCGAAATGGTGACAGGAAAATAGAAATTGCAATTAGACCCTCATGTGGCGCCATGTACACGAGCGAAAAAGAATCGTACTGGTATGCGATATGTATACAGGTACCTGTATATGAATTGGTGATCAGCAGGTGAGACCATTTATATGTACACGTGATTCGATGTATGTTAATTTTGTGATGGAAGGTTCATGCAGAGGAAAGAGTGTAGAAATAGAAGAAAAATGAGAGAAAGCTGGATAATTACCATGAATCAAGGAAATAGTAATGTAGGCATTCATAAATACTAGTCATTGTATTATTGTAGAGAGATGCTACATGTAATTACAAGCATCTTGTCCGTCATTCATAATTCAGCCATCGTCCATTCCATAATCCAAAGACCTATTCCATATAACAGTATTAGCACTAAATTCAAAAAGGACAATCATAGTATACATAAACATAGGCCGTTTCCTGCAAGAGAGAAGTGGTCAACTGTTTTCAATGATGCCGACAAGACATCATGATGTTCCACAAATATAACATCCGTATCGCTGATCAGTATTCTTAATCCATAATAATCGTTGTAAAGTCGTCATCTAGAGAATGATGTATCTCAGTCACACTTTGATTGTGCCTGTTCATATGAACACCAAGAGGATCTTGAAGTACAAGGGTTCATACGGCCCCTAGCCCCGGGTTAAGCGGAATTAGACACAAGTTACGAAATGTAACGCCATAGATCTTGCACGCTACGCTCATATTTTGCTATCAGCATGCGATATGTATCGCCAAATTTGAGAAGCTTTGAGTGGAGGCGCTTGTTGGAATAGCTCTGTTTTGTAAGTTTCTGCAGCAATCTTTTGTGACGTTGATTAAAATCGTCACATTTAACACAGGATCAAGCAAATGCTACTAGGCGAGATAGGTATACGCCATATGCAGGTCCCACTGGAATATTACTATCCAGAAAGGGATAGTTTACGATGTCGAAATTGTAATCATCTCTTTTGTCATAAAGTCGACGAGAGAGAATGCCCGCTTCATTTTTATAGAGATAGAGATCTAAATAAGATGTGCCTGTAGGGCTATCTGTCGTTTCCTTCAAATCCAGTGA
>JAVTVY010000496.1:0-35964 GCA_036873755.1 Hanleya hanleyi
TGCGTGTGTGTGTGCGTGTGTGTGTATGCAAGTGTGTGTATGCGTCTGTGTGTGTTTGTATGTATGTTTGCATGTGTGTGTATGCACGTGTGTGTATGCGTCTGTGTGTGTGTTTGCTTGTATGCATGTGTGCTTGCGTGTGTTTGTATGTGTGTATCCGTGTGTGTGTGTATGCTTGCGCGTACGCGTGTGTGTGTATGCGTCTGTGTGTATGTGTGTGTGTGTGTCGCCGTATGAAGGCGCACGCTCCTGTGGTGCACCCGCACCTTGGCGTACCCTATGCCCGTCTTGTGACGCCCCCTCGCGCCTGTGTGTGTGTGTGTGTGCTTGCGTGTGTGTACGCGTGCGTCCACCACACACCACCACCACCACCACACATTACCACACACAACACACCACCACCACCACCACCGGGCGTTGCCGGGCATACCATCACACATTGGTCAAATAGAGCTATACCTCCAAACACTGGTCAGACAGGGCTGTAACATCAAACACTGGTCAGACAGGGCTATAATACCAAGCACTGGTCAAACAGGGATATACCAACAAACATTGGTCAAACAGGGCTATACCATCAAACACTGGTCAAAGAGGGATATACCAGCAAACACTGGTCAAAGAGGGCTATACAACCAAACACTGGTCAAACAGGGCTATACGGTCAAACACTGGTCAAACAGGGTTATACTACCAAACACTGGTCAAACAGAGCTATACCACCAAACACTGGTCAAACAGGACTATACCACCAAACACTGGTCAAACAGGGCTATTCCACCAAACACTGGTCAAACAGGGCTATACCACCAAACACTGGTCAAACAGGGCTACACCAGCAAACACTGGTCAAACAGGAAAGAGTGAGGAGAAATATTACACCTGCCTCACTAACTGTATTGTAGATGTATTGATAATAAGAAGTTTGAGTATCTCTGATGACCCATATTGAACGGAAGTGGCCTTTGACGCATGCGCACCATTATTATCCGGTATTCTGCAAGAGCATTTGGACACCTGTTGACCTCAATAATTTGCATATTACCTCTGTGAGATCACTTCCGCTTCCGTTCACGTGACCGAAACTGACATTTGACCCCTGCGCGCAATTTTTATCCGGTATTGTTAGCGCGCGCAGGGGTCATAGGTCAGTTTCGGTATAGCTCTATTTGACCAATGTTTGATGGTATACCCGTCACCACGTGGTAGTGTGTGGTGGTGGTGGTGGTGGTGGTGTGTGGTGGACGCACGCGTACACACACGCAAGCATACACACACACACATACACACAGGCGCGAGAGGGCGTCACAAGACGGGCATAGGGTACGCCAAGGTGCGGGTGCACCACAGGAGCGTGCGCCTTCATACCGCGACACACACACACATACACACAGACGCATACACACACAAGCGTACGCGCAAGCATACACACACACACGCATACACACATACACACACACGCAAGCACACATGCTCACACACACAAACACACACACACAGACGCACACATACACACGTGCATACACACACATGCATACATACATACAAACGCACACAGACGCATACACACACTTGCATACACACACGCACGCATACACACACGCATATACACACGCATGCACACACACACGCACACACAGACGCATGCACACATGCATACACAGCCACACACGCATACACACACACACACGCACACACACATACACACAGCCACATACACATACACGCATACACACAGACGCATACACACGCATACACACACACACGCATACACACATACACACAGACGCAATGCACACAGACGCACAGACTAATACTCACACACACACACGCACACACAGACGCATACACACACGCGTGAACACACTCACAAGCACACACATACACATACAGAGGCATACACACACATACATACACGCACACGCACACGCATATACACGCACACACACACTCGCAGACGCATACACACATGCATACACACACAATATGACTATTCACATACAGGACATGAGAGCTTCTGGACATGGACCTGATAGAAGTCCGGAATGGTGGAACATTCGTAAACATCCGGGCACTTTTACATCCGGGTTCTTGTACATCAGGGCTCTTGTCGCTGACGTCCACGCCTACATCCGGGTACTTCTATGTTGGTTGCCCACTTTCGCTACTACTCGTACTGATGACGTCACCAATGACGTTACAGATGATGCGAACATCCCTCAAATGGGGACGTACACCATAAAAGCTACAAGATGACACCTCCCACGACACAATCGGACCAAGGATGGTCCTTCTCTACTCCAAATACCTACCTGCACTTTCCTAAAATGCCCACTTTCGCTTCTACTCGTACTGATGACGTCACAGACGACAGGAACATCCCTCAAATGAGGCTGTACACCCCGAGAGCTACAAGATAACACCTCCCACGACACAATCGGACCAAGGATGATCCCTCCCTATCCCAAACACACATCCACGCACCCCCAAAATGGTCACTTTACTTACTACACCCAACTGCGCATGCGCAGGTTGACGCGACTTGCACTAAAAAACACGCCAGTCTGACTCTACCCCACACAAGCTTCACTTTGACACCTCCCACGACCCATTTGGACCCATAGTGGTCCATCTCTACCCCAAACACACCCCCACATACCCCCAACATGCCTGCTTTCTATACTACGGTCAGACTGCGCATGCGCAGAATATTGAAAACGGACGAACCATTAGTCCAGTCGGATGCTTCTCCACGAGAGCTTCAAAATAAGACCTCATACGACACCATAGGATCATAAGGGGCTCACCTAGACCCCAAAACGTCCACCCAGTATGGACCTATACACCCATAGCCAGTATGGGGCTATATGGATCTACCCAGGCCTCGGTGAACTTTTTCCAAAAATTTCACCGTTTCGCTCCGGGACCCTTCCCATCGTGTTCTAAATGACGAGACGTGAAAAACAAGACCCCACAACCCATATCACAATGAACGTGTGTGAATTTCCCAGGATGGACCTATCCCTCCCATAGCCACCTATGGGACTATATACAGTCCTCGGTGAACTTTTTCCAAAAATTTCATCGTTTCGCTCCGGGACCCTTCCCATCGTGTTCTAAATGACGAGACGAGGAAAACAAGACCCCACAACCCATATCACAACGAACTATGGATTATGGACGCGGATATTCTCTAATGGACGACGGCTGGATTATGAATGACGGACTAGACGCTTGTAATTTCCCAGGTTGAACCTATACCGACATATCCAGTATGGAGCTATATGGGCTATATGGTACTTTTCCAAAAAATTCACCGTTTCGCTCCGGGTCCCTTCCCATCGTGTTCTAAGACCAAACAACCCATATCACAATGAACGTGTGTGAATTTTCCAGGTTGGATCAATACTCCCCATAGCCAGCCTATAGGCCTATATACAGACCTCGGTGACTTTTTCCAAAAATTTCACCGCTTCGCTCCGGAACCCCTCCCATCGTGTTTTCCTTGGCGAGACGAGAAAAACGAGACCCCACAACCCATAGTAAAGCCCACGAAAAAAAAATGACAATCCCGATACCCCATACAGGCATTTTCCCTTATATTGTATAATACAGACTCCTATTGTAGGGGTAAAGTCCGAGTTCCGCTTTTATATTTCCGAAAAAAATCCTAATTTTACATGCACCCACCCCATTAACTTGATAGGTAGGCCCCGATAAGCCCGGGGATCGATATTAGCCCTTTTGGCTAGAGTTGATAGGGGTTTTCCCCTATTTTAGGGGTAAAGTCCGTGTTCCTCTTTTTATATTTTCGGAGGAAAATCCTAATTTTAGATGCACCCACCCCATTGGCTTGATAGGCAAACCCCGATAAGCCCGGGGACCGATATTAGCCCTTTTGGCTAGAGTTGATAGGGGTTTTCCCCTATTTTAGGGGTGAAGTCCGTGTTCCGCTTTTTATAGTTTCTGGAAAAAAATCCTAATTTTACATGCACCCACCCCATTGACTTGATAGGCAGGCCCCGATAAGCCCGGGGATCGATATTAGCCCTTTTGGCTAGAGGTGATAGGGGTTTTCCTCTATTTTAGGGGTAAAGTCCGTGTTCCGCTTTTTATAGTTTCGGAAAAAAATCCTAATTTTACATGCACCCACCCCATTGACTTGATAGGCAGGCTCCGATAAGCCCGGGGACCGATATCAGCCCTTTTGGCTAGAGGTGATAGGGTGTTTCCCCTATTTTAGGGGTAAAGTCCGTGTTCCGCTTTTTATATTTTCGGGAACAAATCCTAATTTTACATGCACCCACCCCATTGATTTGATAGGCAGGTCCCAATAAGCCCGGGGACCGATATTAGCCCGTTGGCTAGAGTTGATAGGGGTTTTTCCCTATTTTAGGGGTAAAGTCCGTGTTCCGCTTTTTACATTTTCGGGAACAAATCCTACTTTTACATGCACCCACCCATGACTGGATGCCCCCTCACGAATGCTTCACTTTGATACCTCACTCGACCCAATCGGACCATGCAGCGTATTTAAATCATACAATGTCGCCCCCCTCAAGACCCTCATACATACCCGAAAAGACACGGACGTCACCGAAAAGACACGGACGTCACCGAAAAGACACGGACGTCACCGACTTGAGCTGGTGGCGCCCCCTGGCGGATGCAAGAGTTACATACCCCGGCAAAATGTTACTTTAGCCGTCCTTTCTACGAACGACACACTAGCTCAGGCGGATGCTCCCTCACGACTGCTTCACATTGATACCTCATACGACTCCATCGGCTCACTAGTGGCCCACCTAGACCCTAAAACGTCTATTTCCACACCCTTTTCCCACAATTCCCTGTCTGCGCATGCGCAGAATGTTGACAACGGCCGAGACACTAGTCCAATCGGATGCCCCCTCACATATGCTTCACATTGATAGCTCATACGACTCCATCGGCTCATTACTGGTTCACCTAGACCCTAAAACGTCTATTTCCATACCCTTTGTCTATTGCGCATGCGCAGAGTGACGATATTCCAACCCCACACCCAGCCCATCGGATGTCCCTTCACGAACGCTTCACATTGGTACCTCACTCGACTCCATCGGACCATTAGTGGCCCACCTAGACCCCAAAACGTCTATTTCCATACCCTTTGTCTACCGCGCATGCGCAGAATGACGATATTTCAACCCCACACCCAGCCCATCAGATGCCCCCTCACATATGCTTCACTTTGATACCTCACCCGACCCAATCGGTACACTAGCGGTCCCTACAGACTGCCGAACATTCTCCCGAAAACCCTCGTATTTGGGACTACTTTCGGTCCGCGGAGGCAGACCGCATCACCGCCAGACCGCATCACCGCGGAGAAATACATGCTCCCAAGGTCACGCCCCATTCACCCAGACCGGAAGTGACGTCATACCTGCGCACAACACTCCTGCGCGCACCGCCCCAATACCGCCCCATTTTTTGTTCTCGCGCATGCGCAGTGAGGCGCCAGTGCGTCGAAATGCACTTTGGTTACTACTCCCAGTCGTCTGCATAAGTTTTATCTCGCTTTCATACGAAGAGTATCTTCAAACTTCCAAATCAGTGATATGTAATGCCCTGTGCAACGCTTATTTAAAATGAACTGTCTCGAGGAAGAATTGTGTCTCATTAATATGGACCCTACCATATGTATGAGGTATTTGTTACCTCCGTCGATCAGACGGAGGTCTAGGAGCGCAACGTGAAATCCCCCGCCAAATAATTGTCATATGGGGAACCCACGACTCGTGTGATTTCCAATAGGGATTGCAATGGTTCCCGACGAAATTTTGAAAAGTTTCTGGACACAAATGAATGCCTACGTCACAAAAGGTGTGTATCCTTTGCAGCGCTTCCACCGGGTCTCTTTATTCGAGGGTACTAAATTCGCGCGTGTACTTATAGCTTCGCGCTGGTACAGATGGCCGGTATGCGAGGTAAAGACAAACCTGCGCTTTCATAAAAAGTAAATTTTCACGAAAGAAAAACTCGCATTCCAGATAGTATAATTGGAAACTTCCTCGAGAATCTCTGAATCGGCAAAAAGATAAAGGACGAGTGTCATTCACCAGGATGCGAGTCGGAAGTGAGAAGTCAAATTCAAAGTCAGAGGTCAAAAACGTAAAACTCCGAAGAACTCTCTCGGCTTTTTCTTTTCTTTTTTTTTAGTTGGGGGGGGGGTGAGGGTTGGGGAGATAGCGACTGAAAAAATATATCTTCCCATGCTTCAATCGTTATCTGTGAATCCGATCAACAACCTAGCCGGATAATCTGTCAAAAATTATCCGTCGTCTGGGTAAGGTTGAAGGGTCATCGGAAGCTCGAACTGTGATACAGGCAAAAACTGTTGTTGTTGTAGTCTGGAAAAATAACTCTGCCTCACGAGGCGCTCTCTCGGCTTTTTCTTTTCCTTTTGTTTGAAGATGGGGGGGGGGGGGGGAGATAGCGACTGGAAATATATATCTTCCCATGATACTTCAATCGTGCGCTCATGAATTCCACGGAAAAGCGGACATTGCTAAACAGCCCTTTTTCGCATAAAATTCACTCCACATTCTGTCGTAGACCCTATATTAGCATGCTGTTTGTTCTATTCGCTTCCTATGATCCCCGGGAACAAGCCAATAATAGAGAAGATGTGTTTTAATAGCGAAATATTTTTCCCGCAATTTTTTAACATGAAGAACTCGGGAAATTCTAAATTGTCAAAGAAGAAAAATTGCACTTTACTGAAAACTATACTATTTTGAAACATCTGCAGAAAAGATATGCATGTGGCGGGAGCTGTATACCTTAGTAAAAATAAGAGGTCAGAGTTTTAATTTTCTAAGTAGAAGAGATAAATTCACTCTAGGAATATTTTTTTGAAGAAAATGTGTAATTAATAAAGCACTTTTACCGATAAGATTTAAAAAGCGCACTCGTGATTCCATCACGATTTTTGTCGATTCCGTCACGGACTAGATTTAACCCCTGGGATGATCCAGTCGCGTTTTTCTCACGATGAAAAAAATCTTATCATCCTTGGGTACTGTATGTTAGTAAGAGATGTCATATAAGAATAGTCAGATTGAAACAGAGCAGCAAAAAAATAGACAAGCAACACTAGTCAAGAGTCATGTCCGTTTCAGGTGATTCCGTCACGAACATTTCGAAGCATGATTTACTGAAAATGCTGGATCATCTGTAGATTTTTCATGGATCCGTAAACAGATGTCATATAGAATAGCAAACTAAACTTGAAACTACATGGGTATGACCACGGAACTTCCGAGTACATGACTTTGAATAAAGAAAAAGTCTTCCCAACGGTGATTCCGTCACGGTGGAATTCATGATCTGTGAATCCGATCAACAACCTAGCCGGACAATCTGTCAAAAATTATCCGTCGTCTGGGTAAGGTTGAAGGGTCATCGGAAGCTCGAACTGTGATACAGGCAAAAACTGTTGTTGTTGTAGTCTAGAAAAATAACTGGCATACACTCTATGGAGAAGGGCCTCGTGAGGCACAAAGTGCAATTTTTTGTTGTTGTTTATCTGCAAATCCGCTCAACTCGATGGGTATCTTTCACTTGTTCTCACAGTTCCCTGGCCTGTGTGATATTGGGTGGTCGAAGTCTACGTATAGTTTTTTTCAATAAATTATGGAAATTAATATAAACATATATACAGATATTTTTTTAAATAGATTTTTTTATAAGTGTATTTCTCTTTTATCTTTGGCTCAATTAAAGTCATTCTCTAAAATGTGAAGCCGAGTTAATACAGTTTTTAATTATCTACCAAACCCTGTCCTCTATGACACAGAATAAAAGAGAAGTTGGGAATAGAACCGCTCAACACAGTCATTTCTAAACATCAAGTTGTACATAAGTATTTTTACTTACTCTGTACAAGCTGAGGGCATTTTTGTGGCTTTTGAAAATTTTGAGATTTTTGCGAGTCTGTCCATATTTAACTAAGCGACGTCCAAGCGAGCTAATGTACGCGCGTTATATTCATATCAAGTATGGTGCGGCTTGTGTTCAATGAGGCTTGGAATGTTTATACAATTAATTTTCTTCTCACTGTTACACAATAAATATTTGCTGCGTGGAATCCAGTCATTTGTTCCATAGGGGCAATATTCTCATCAGCCATCACCATTCAATGTGAATGTGATACATGTACAAGTCCATGGTCATTGATACAGTAAGGTGAAGGCGAAGGTGACCTGTAACACCAGTATACAAAATTATACCGAGCGCATTGAATCCTCATCATATGATGTTGAGACAGATCAGAACGAAGTGTCGGTAAAATCAGGTGTGTTTTGAAGAGCATTCTCTCATCAATGATGATGCTATACTGTACACATACAAAATATGAAGTGTTGCTGTGTTGGGCCTATAGCACAAAATCACAAGCAAGTTGGTACAACTAGGCACACAGGGTCTCATTTCTGTCGCTAACGTGTTGATTTGGGTGAGGGGATCCTCTCATGGGGAGGTGTGGGTGGGATGGGGCCTAATGTCTCAAGCACTTTTCCAGGTTTTCCATCAATATACTCTATTCCATACCCCAATATTTCAAGCACGTCAAATCAAACAAAAATTATTTGCTGGGAATGTGACTTTCACATCCCTGTCTGGACATGCTAGTGAGGAACCCTCAATCCCAGATTAATTACCATTGATGAAGCTAACGTCCAACAAATGCAAAATTGAGCTTGGCATCCGACCGTATGTTATTCAGTGATGTATTACGCTACGGACCCTGTTGCCTCGACGGAGGTCTTTGCGCTCATCCAGCGCTTGTTTTATCTGGAATTTGATATGTTGGAAATCATTATCTTATCTTGTAAAGATACTTTTCGTAAAAACTGTGTGACGGTAGGCTACATTGAAAATGGATAAAGTTTACAAATGTTTATAAGCATCCGTTTATCTAAATATCAGCAGTTGATATTCCAAAACCTAATATGTCTGAATTTTCAGCTTGCGTAAACAAGATTTCAAAATATTAATAAAGAGAAAATGCATGTTTGGATTTAATGTGACCACCGTGGTGTTACACCAATATATCCAAACCCTAATGGCATTTTATCCCGCTTTCAATCCCGTGATGATTAGTGCATTCATTCTCTTACATGGTATCCTGAAATCTAGCTGCATCGCTTATGTAATCTAGCACTTTTTGTCAACTTGCAGGAATGTGGGGCAAGGCGTCAAGTCATATATGTAACCCGATACGCCAAATTGAAGTTTGCTGCGCCTGGTCCAGGAACCTCGCATTGGCAATTAAATTGGTGCCGTGTTACATGAGGGAGGTGATAGGGCAATTGAATTGTATTACGATCCCCACCTGTCATTTGATTGTCAAGGGATAAAAGTGAGATAAAACCTCATCAGGTTTCAGGTCTATTCTTTTCTAACATAACTGTACTCCTAAAGTTAGAACACCTTTACACATGCAAATCCCGTTGCCAGGCGGATGAATCAAGAAAAAGAATTTCCTCGTGGGAGACATGGAGCCATTGTGTAAGTCAGTTACCGCCTCCGAGGTCGGCGTCCAAACCGAATGAACACTCGAGCCCGTATCAACGCACGGTCTGAGTGTTCATTCGGCTTGGACACCGACCTCGAAAGCGGTGACTGACTCACACAATGGCTCTATGTCTCACATGAGGAAATCCTTTTTCTTGATTTACCCGCCTTGCAACTGGGTTTGCATGTGTAAAGATGTTCCAAATTTGAGAGTACAGTTATGTTAGAAAAGAATAGACCTGAAACCTGACGATGTTCGGCTTGAACGCCTCCCTCTCAGGCAATAACTATTACATATTACATAGGTCAGTAATCAGAACGTTCCCACAATACAGGGCATTCCTCGGCATGAAAAATAAGTAGAACAGGGTTCTCCCCAGAAAATTCCCCCGAAAAATGTACCCTGACATTTAGAGCGAGGACCTACAAAACAAGGGTTTTCGCAACAAAACCTGCGTACTACGTCCGGGCGTAAAGCGATGACGACATCGGAGGCCAACAAATCTCAAATTGTTTTATTCCGTGGTGTGAATGGTTTGATACTTACACCTTGTCGAGGCGATAGTATTACATAATAGCATGGTACAATCGACCTAGCAAAGCACAAAAGATAAAACACTGGTATGCTACGGCGTTAAAGCGTTAAGATAAGGCCTTAAGTCATTACGTTAAGGGGTTCAGATAGGGCGTTTAGGCGCCACCGTAAAACTCTCCACAAAGGTCATAGGGCAAATACATGTATAGTGGATTTCTGCTTTCTCTACTAAAAAGGGCCAACTGGATTACTTCCCTTGATTTTTACTTCAAAAATTGATAGACTATCACTATCACTCACCAGGTTTCAAGGCCGTTTCCCGGGGGAAGTTTTACATGCACTCACCCATGACTTGATCAGCCTGAAGGAGCGCTTCACATGGATACCCTCCGCGACCCAGTACCCCCACTCTGGGCCCAACTCGACCCCAAAACGTCCATTCCAATTTCTTTCCCACAATTCCCTGTCTGCGCATGCGCACCATTGCGCTACTCTTACTCCACTCGAGTCCATCTGGGTGCTACTTCACAAGAGCTTCAAACTAATACCCCACATGAGCCATTCGGACTACTATTGACCAACCTCGACCCCAAAACGTCCATTCCAGGCCTTTTCCCACAATTCTCTGCCTGCGCATGCACGCCATAGCCTTACTTTCACCTCACACCCATCCAGTCGGATGGTCTCCTACGAAAACTTCACTATGACACCTCACGCCACTGAATGGGACCAATATTGGTCAACCGCGACCTCAAATCGTCCATCACAGGCCTGGGTATTTACTACGTATGCACACGATAACTTTTCAGCGAAAGTCAACCGATGGTCCCGAGACCCTCCCATCGTGTTCTACATCGCGAGACAGAGAATACAAGGTGCCACACCCCATACCGCAAATGGAATGGACCTAACATGTCCACCACAGACATGCCTGAACTTTTCCGCAAAACTCAACCAATGGCTACGAGACCCCTGCCATCGTATTCTACAGCGCGAGGAAGCAAAAACAAGGTGCCACACCTCATACAGCATATGTCCATGGGTGGGTAACCACTGGGTTTAACATTGGGAATCAATAGGGTCTGATGTAGGGTCACATAACTCTTACTGGGCCGTCACGTGACCGGAAGTGACCTTCGACCCGGACGTTAATTTTAAAGAATTGCCGTTTATATACTACTGGTATACACACGTTCCACTGTACTTTTCCCACACGTGGAATGTCAGTCGCTATGGGATGGACTTGTGAACAACTTGATAATTTACCGCGGACAAATGCCTGTGCGTATATGACCCGTTAAAAACGTACATGATCTGTTAATTAGGGCGTAAAATAACGTTAACAAAGGGTTTGCTGAGGTACACAGATGCTACTTTCGTTGAACGTGATAATGCGCTATAAATTGTCAAAATGGCATTCCAAAGCCCTTCCTTCTCCTTCAAAAACGCTGTTCAGACGATCTCCCAGTGCTTGATAATCCATATATTGGCGCCGTTGTGAAGGATATATCCTCTTCACTAATTTTCAAGGAAGCTGAGGATAGCCCAGATGAAACGTCATTCATGGACCTACAAATTCACAAGAAAAGGTCAGAGCTTTTTGACGAGTGCATCAAACCCATTTGATGAAAAAAATCGCGCAGTTGGAGGGCCTTTCCAACTCCTAAAATCTTCTACTGTCAGCCCATGCTTCCATGCTTCTGCACGCTTGGGGAACCACCTCATCGGATTGTTTATCTGTCTTCAATCCCAGAATGCACCGCGGCTAGCGACACTCCGATAAACCTTATACTATAGGATATGATAAATATCTACATTTTCGAAAGGGGAGAGAACTTCAATATGGATATGTTGCTTCATAGATCGCAACAGCCGAATAGTCATAGGTCCTCCTATAGTACCCGGGAGGGGCGATGACTGATAGTACAATCCTCTCACGTGTCTATACAGTATTCAACCAACTCTTCTGAAACAGCACTCATGCCAATACCGTGGCATTTCTTTATTTTTCGTGAAAGAATATATGGATATGAAGGAACTGATCAGGAAACGATTCTACGAATGGTTTAATACCGGATTCTCGCGTAAGCTGTAGGCCTGGGTACTGTAGTGCTATTCCCATGGGTTGATCTGATGTCGCTATGCGGGTTGACAACAATCTTCATGAGTTTGAACCAACTATAGAAAATACTCATATCTTAGCAGTAAGAAGCAATTTGATCAGACTATAATAAGACGAAGGCAGACTCGGTCATTAATGAACACTTATGGAAAGATGAATACAGACTGATCGTGTCGAAAAGAATCGTTAGAAACCTGTATGAAATCTGAGCATGTAATATGCAAAGAATGACTGTACCCTGTATCGCAATTAATATGATAAATGAGAGATGAAGATAAAGAAGAAAGGTTGAGCCGACCGAAGATTGTGAGGGTTGAAGTGTTTGTAACTGTGAGTTACTCTACTGTTATTACCTAACACAAGTGCTCCTAATCTGCCAGTAGCCATCCAGACGGTAACAGGTCTCGTCTGTTTGAGAAATAATTCGTAACACGGTGGCGGAGGAATTCACAACAGTGAGAGCAAAATATAGTACGTAAGTATACGGTTACCATTGATCATTATTACGTTCGAATTTGAACACGACGATAGAGAGAGAGAGAGAGAGAAAGAGAGAGAGAGAGAGGGGTGTGAGGGCGAACAGAGAGACAGCGGACAGAAAGAACCCGTATAAAACTGATAGGACATGAAGCTACCGTTACTTTGTGATTCCCCATAACATATCCAACAACGAAGTACAGTCTCGATCGGGATTTCCCAAGTTAAACCGCCATCTGCAAACTTGGATACTGGTTGAGATACAGCAGACATTTGTCTTATTATTGATCATATTCGATGGCTAGCATTTGATACTTTAACCTATCTATTCTCCTATATATTTTATTCTACGTGCTCATAACTATCGTTCAGCTTGGAATTCTTTCTTTACTTTTGCGAACATGCAGTGTGTTTGCCAAGGTTTTGCGGTAATCCGGCTCTTTTGTTATTGGAATATGATATGGAGACATGTCCCTCAGTATCAGGAATTTCCTTGGATTGGTTCGACATTGCTTCAATATCTCGATTTAACCCGACTTCGATAATTCAGTGATTAAGATCTGTTTTCTTTTCTTACTTGTGTAGATGGCGGATTTGTAGTTTCACTTGCTATGTAATCTGATCGGCCATCCCGAACATGGCTTCAATTTTAAATACTTTTGAAGTTGGCCTCGTAGAGGCGAGGTGAAGCAACCGTTGTAGATTTGCGCCATCCTCCAGAGTAGTAATAGAAGCTGATCTGGGACCACATTGACCTACTTACGTGAAGGCCGCTAGAGGTCAAGGTCACTATATTTCTGGCGGATCACGTTACCGGAAATGATCTTTGGGGACCATGAATTCCTCCGCGGTGATGCGGCCCAACGCGGTGATGCGGTCCGGCGATGATGCGGCCGCTGGGGAGAAGCTTCCGCGGACAGAAATTAGTCCCGAGACTTCAAATACACGTTGGCAATGTCCGGTCATCTTCGAAAGTGTTCCATGCATTCCATTGATGCTTTGGCATTTGTCATGGTATTGTAGTCTACTATTAGACATTGTGGATGTTTCTAGAATCTTGAGCTGACGGAAGCTTGTTTATGTACTATTATGTGGGTCAGCCGCTTGGAGCTTTCTGGAAGACTATCGTAAATTGTATCTAGGTCAGATGATGCGGTTATGCTGTGTATTCTAGAAGCTTCTTGATTGGCAGAATGATCTAGAATGACTCATAGAGTATAAATAGCGCATCATTCAGTCATTCAGGAGGGAATTCAAACTGGCTTTTTATGTGGGTCTGGTATACTGTGTTACCTTTGCCTGTAGCTACGGACTGCTAGATTATTTACTCCTGTGTATTAAATTTTGGCTGCTGCATAATCTACGCTAGGTGTTAATGGCTATCGGATATTGGATATTTACTGGGACTGTGTACAACTGAGCAGTGTTGGATTACCATTACACAGAAGAGTGATTTGTGCGCGTCAACAAGGACTGTAAAGTGTACAACGGTGTAGCCTTGAACAGTAAGACTATATTTCACACATTTATTAGTTATATTAACCTTATTTAAATTGTATATGATTTTAGTATTGTAAATAAATATTTGATTGTTAATCCTTGACTTCACACATCTTTCTGTTACGGTAAAGCTGACGTAACACATTAAAGGCTTACTGACCCTTATATTCTTCCGGAGATGGCCAGACATTGCCGGAGATGACCGGATATTTCCGGGATTCACAGACATTGCCGGACATTCCCGGATATTGCAGGATATTGACGGACATTCCCGGAGAATCTCCCCCCGTGTATTTGAAGTCTTGGGACTACTACCTGTCCGCGGAAGCTTCTCCACCGCGACCGCATAACCACCGGACTGCATCACCGCGGAGGACCACATCATCGCGGAGGAATACATGTCCCCAAAGGTCACGTGACCCGCCGGAACTATAGTGACCTTGACCTACAGCGGCCTTCACAAAAGTAGGTCAATGTGGTCCCAGATCCGCTTCTGGTACTACTCTCCAGTGGCTGGATTAAGAAAGGGTGACGGGATGAATGTATCTTTCAATCAATAAGCAATTCACATGTTTCGGCAGAAATTCATAGTGCAATACGTATCGTCTATTTATAAATCTGGTTTGATGATGACGCTTGGCCTCATAAACCAAGGCCAGTACGGAAATTTGGCTTAGAAATGGACGTGTTGCCTAATAATCCAAGGCCAGTACGGAAATATGGCATAGAAATGGACGTGTTACCTAATAAACCAAGGTGAATCGGAAATATGGCATAGAAATGGACGTGTTGCCTGATAAAGCAAGGCGAGTACGGATATTTGGAGAAGGGGATAACTGCAGCCCCGCAGCCGGTGCGTCTGGCAGTAGCGGTGCGTCTCCCAGTAGTGCGTCTCCCAGTAATCAAGGGACACAACTCTGCACAGTACTTTTCGCCTCGAACATATGCCCGAAGGTATATTCATGATATTAAATTGCTTAATTAAAGTGCTACAATAATATCTACACAGCTGAAACACAAAATTGAATAATTTTTTCATATGCCATAAAATAGTGTGATGTTGTTGTTTTTGTATTTGCTTATTGTAATTTCTAGGAACACGTAAATGACACACAAGACATGTTTTTAGCGCGAAATATTTCCCCCATAATTTATCATTGTATTGCCGCAGTAAGAACTCTCGGTGCGTCTCCCAGTAATGTGGTATATGGAGCATTGTATTGCTGCAGGCACAAATCTCGGTGCGTCTCCCAGTAGCGCCGTGTGTGGGGCAGTGTATTGTTGCATATAGAAGTGTCGGTGCGTCTCTCAGTACTGCCGTGTGTTTGGCAATCTAGTGCTGCATACAGAAATCTCGGTACGTCTCCCAGTAATCCCGTGTGTGGGGCAGTATATGGCTGCAGAGAGAAATCTCGGTGCGTCTCCCAGTAATGCCGTGTGTTGAGCATTGTATTGCTGCAGACACAAATCTCCGTGCGTCTCCCAGTAATGCCGTATGTTGATCATTGTATTGCTGCAGACAGAAATCTCGGTGCGTCTCCCAGTAATGCTGTCTGTTGAGCATTGTATTGCTGCAGATACAAATCTCGGTGCGTCTCGCAGTAATGCCGTATGTGGGGCAGTATATGGCTGCAGGCAGAAATCTCGGTGCGTCTCCCAGTAATGCCGTGTGTTGAGCATTGTATTGCTGCAGAGACAAATCTCGGTGCGTCTCCCAGTAATGCCGTATGTTGAGCATTGTATTGCTGCAGACACAAATCTCGGTGCGTCTCCCAGTAATGCCGTGTGTTGATCATTGTATTGCTGCAGACACAAATCTCGGCGCGTCTCCCAGTAATGCCGTGTGTTGAGCATTGTATTGCTGCAGACACAAATCTCGGTGCGTCTCCCAGTAATGCCGTGTGTTGAGCATTGTATTGCTGCATAGACAAATCTCGGTGCGTCTCCCAGTAATGCCGTGTATGGGGCAGTATATGCCTGCAGAGAGAAATCTCGGTGCGTCTCCCAGTAATGCCGTGTGTGGGTCAGTATATGGCTGCAGAGAGAAATCTCTGTGCGTCTCCCAGTAATGCCGTATGTGGGGCAGTATATGGCTGCAGACAGAAATCTCAGTGCGTCTCCCAGTAATGCCGTGTGTTGAGCATTGTATTGCTGCATATACAAATCTCGGTGCGTCTCGCAGTAATGCCGTGTGTGTGGCAGTACATGGCTGCAGAGAGAAATCTCGGTGCGTCTCCCAGTAATGCCGTGCGTTGAGCATTGTATTGCTGCAGAGACAAATCTCGGTGCGTCTCGCAGTAATGCCGTGTGTGTGGCAGTACATGGCTGCAAAGAGAAATCTCGGTGCGTCTTGCAGTAATGCCGTATGTGGGTGAGTATATGACTGCAGACAGAAATCTCGGTGCGTCTCCCAGAAACGCCGTGTGTTGAGCATTGTATTGCTGCAGACACAAATCTCGGTGCGTCTCCCAGTAATGCCGTGTGTTGAACATTGTGTTGCTGCATATACAAATCTCGGTGCGTCTCGCAGTAATGCTGTATGTGGGGCAGTATATGGCTGCAGACAGATATCTCGGTGCGTCTCCCAGTAATGCCGTATGTCGAACATTGTATTGCTGCAGACAAAAATCTCGGTGCGTCTCCCAGTAATGCCGTGTGTTGAGCATTGTATTGCTGCAGACACAAATCTCGGTGCGTCCTGCAGTAATGCCGTATGTGGGGCAGTATATTACTGCAGACACAAATCTCGGTGCGTCTCCCAGTAATGCCGTATGTTGAGCATTGTATTGTTGCAGACACAAATCTCGGTGCGTCTCCCAGTAATGCCGTGTATGGGGCAGTATATGGCAGCAGAGAGTAATCTCGGTGCGTCTCCCAGTAATGCCATGTGTGGGTCAGTATATGGCTGCAGAGAGAAATCTCGGTGCGTCTCCCAGTAATGCCGATTGTGGGGCAGTATTTGGCTGCAGAGAGAAATCTCGGTGCATCTCCCAGTAATGCCGTGTGTTGAGCATTGTATTGCTGCATATACAAATCTCGGTGCGTCTCGCAGTAATGCCGTGTGTGGGGCAGTATATGGCTGCAGACAGAAATCTCGGTGCGTCTCCCAGTAATGTCGTGTGTGGAGCATTGTATTGCTGCAGAGACAAATCTCGGTGCGTCTCGCAGTAATGCCGTGTGAGTGGCAGTACATGGCTGCAGAGAGAAATCTCGGTGCGTCTCGCAGCAATGCCGTATGTGGGTCAGTATATGACTGCAGACAGAAATCTCGGTGCGTCTCCCAGTAATGCCGTGTGTTGAGCATTGTATTGCTGCAGACACAAATCTCGGTGCGTCTCCCAGTAATGCCGTGTGTTGAGCATTGTATTGCTGCATATACAAATCTCGGTGCGTCTCGCAGTAATGCTGTATGTGGGGCGGTATATGGCTGCAGACAGATATCTCGGTGCGTCTCCCAGTAATGCCGTATGTTGAGCATTGTATTGCTGCAGACACAAATCTCGGTGCGTCTCCCAGTAATGCCGTGTGTTGATCATTGTATTGCTGCAGACACAAATCTCGGCGCGTCTCCTAGTAATGCTGTGTGTTGAGCATTGTATTGCTGCAGACACAAATCTCGGTGCGTCTCCCAGTAATGCCGTGTGTTGAGCATTGTATTGCTGCATAGACAAATCTCGGTGCGTCTCCCAGTAATGCCGTATATGGGGCAGTGTATTGTTGCATATAGAAGTGTCGGTGCGTCTCTCAGTACTGCCGTGTGTTTAGCAATCTAGTGCTGCATACAGAAATCTCGGTACGTCTCCCAGTAATCCCGTGTGTGGGGCAGTATTTGGCTGCAGACAGAAATCTCGGTGCGTCTCCCAGTAATGTCGTGTGTTGAGCATTGTATTGCTGCAGACGCAAATCTCGGTGCGTCTCGCAGTAATGCCGTGTGTGTGGCAGTACATGGCTGCAGAGAGAAATCTCGGTGCGTCTCGCAGTAATGCCGTATGTGGGTCAGTATATGACTGCAGACAGAAATCTCGGTGCGTCTCCCAGTTATGCCGTGTGTTGAGCATTGTATTGCTGCAGACACAAATCTCGGTGCGTCTCCCAGTAATGCCGTGTGTTGAGCATTGTATTGCTGCATATACAAATCTCGGTGCGTCTCGCAGTAATGCTGTGTGTGGGGCGGTATATGGCTGCAGACAGATATCTCGGTGCGTCTCCCAGTAATGCCGTGTGTTGATCATTGTATTGCTGCAGACACAAATCTCGGTGCGTCTCCCAGTAATGCCGTGTGTTGAGCATTGTATTGCTGCATAGACAAATCTCGGTGCGTCTCCCAGTAATGCCGTGTATGGGGCAGTGTATTGTTGCATAAAGAAGTGTCGGTGCGTCTCTCAGTACTGCCGTGTGTTTGGCAATCTAGTGCTGCATACAGAAATCTCGGTACGTCTCCCAGTAATCCCGTGTGTGGGGCAGTATTTGGCTGCAGACAGAAATCTCGGTGCGTCTCCCAGTAATGCCGTGTGTTGGGCATTGTGTTGCTGCAGACACAAATCTCCGTGCGTCTACCAGTAATGCCGTGTGTTTATCATTGTATTGCTGCAGACAGAAATCTCGGTGGGTCTCCCAGTAATGCTGTCTGTTGAGCATTGTATTGCTGCAGATACAAATCTCGGTGCGTCTCGCAGTAATGCCGTATGTGGGGCAGTATATGGCTGCAGGCAGAACTCTCGGTGCGTCTCCCAGTAATGCCGTGTGTTGAGCATTGTATTGCTGCAGACACAAATCTCGGTGCGTCTCCCAGTAATGCCGTGTGTTGAGCATTGTATTGCTGCAGACAGAAATCTCGGTGCGTCTCCCAGTAATGCCGTGTGTTTATCATTGTATTGCTGCAGACACAAATCTCGGTGCGTCTCCCAGTAATGCCGTGTGTTGAGCATTGTATTGCTGCAGACACAAATCTCGGTGCGTCTCCCAGTAATGCCGTGTGTTGAGCATTGTATTGCTGCATAGACAAATCTCGGTGCGTCTCCCAGTAATGCCGTGTATGGGGCAGTATATGGCTGCAGAGAGAAATCTCGGTGCGTCTCCCAGTAATGCCGTGTGTGAGTCAGTATATGGCTGCAGAGAGAAATCTCTGTGCGTCTCCCAGTAATGCCGTATGTGGGGCAGTATATGGCTGCAGACAGAAATCTCGGTGCGTCTCCCAGTAATGCCGTGTGTTGAGCATTGTATTGCTGCAGACACAAATCTCGGTGCGTCCTGCAGTAATGTCGTATGTGGGGCGGTATATGACTGCACACACAAATCTCGGTGCGTCTCCCAGTAATGCCGTGTGTTGAGCATTGTATTGCTGCGGGCAGAAATCTCGGTGCGTCTCGCAGTAATGCCGTGTGTGGGGCAGTATATGGCTGCAGACAGAAATCTCGGTGCGTCTCCCAGTAATGTCGTGTGTTGAGCATTGTATTGCTGCAGACACAAATCTCGGTGCGTCTCGCAGTAATGCCGTGTGTGGGGAAGTATATGGCTGCAGACAGAAATCTCGGTGCGTCTCCCAGTAATGTCGTGTGTTGAGCATTGTATTGCTGCAGACACAAATCTCGGTGCGTCTCGCAGTAATGCCGTGTGTGTGGCAGTACATGGCTGCAGACAGAAATCTCGGTGCGTCTCCCAGTAATGTCGTGTGTTGAGCATTGTATTGCTGCAGACACAAATCTCGGTGCGTCTCGCAGTAATGCCGTGTGTGGGGCAGTATATGGCTGCAGACAGAAATCTCGGTGCGTCTCCCAGTAATGCGTGTGTTGAGCATTGTATTGCTGCAGACACAAATCTCGGTGCGTCTCGCAGTAATGCCGTGTGTGGGGAAGTATATGGCTGCAGACAGAAATCTCGGTGCGTCTCCCAGTAATGTCGTGTGTTGAGCATTGTATTGCTGCAGACACAAATCTCGGTGCGTCTCGCAGTAATGCCGTATGTGGGTCAGTATATGACTGCAGACAGAAATCTCGGTGCGTCTCCCAGTAATGCCGTGTGTTGAGCATTGTATTGCTGCAGACACAAATCTCGGTGCGTCTCCCAGTAATGCCGTGTGTTGAGCATTGTATTGCTGCCTATACAAATCTCGGTGCGTCTCCCAGTAATGCCGTGTGTTGAGCATTGTATTGCTGCAGATACAAATCTCGGTGCGTCTCCCAGTAATGCCGTGTATGGGGCAGTATTTGGCTGCAGAGAGAAATCTCGGTGCGTCTCGCAGTAATGCCGTGTGTGGGGCAGTATATGGCTGCAGACAGAAATCTCGGTGCGTCTCCCAGTAATGCCGTGTGTTGAGCATTGTATTGCTGCAGACACAAATCTCGGTGCGTCTCGCAGTAATGCCGTGTGTGTGGCAGTACATGGCTGCAGAGAGAAATCTCGGTGCGTCTCCCAGTAATGCCGTGTGTTGAGCATTGTATTGCTGCAGAGACAAATCTCGGTGCGTCCTGCAGTAATGCCGTATGTGGGGCAGTATATGACTGCAGACACAAATCTCGGTGCGTCTCCCAGTAATGCCGTGTGTTGAGCATTGTATTGCTGCAGGCAGAAATCTCGGTGCGTCTCGCAGTAATGCCGTGTGTGGAGCATTGTATTGCTGCATAGACAAATCTCGGTGCGTCTCCCAGTAATGCCGTGTATGGGGCAGTATATGGCTGCAGAGAGAAATCTCGGTGCGTCTCCCAGTAATGCCGTGTGTGAGTCAGTATATGGCTGCAGAGAGAAATCTCTGTGCGTCTCCCAGTAATGCCGTATGTGGGGCAGTATATGGCTGCAGACAGAAATCTCGGTGCGTCTCCCAGTAATGCCGTGTGTTGAGCATTGTATTGCTGCAGACACAAATCTCGGTGCGTCCTGCAGTAATGTCGTATGTGGGGCGGTATATGACTGCACACACAAATCTCGGTGCGTCTCCCAGTAATGCCGTGTGTTGAGCATTGTATTGCTGCGGGCAGAAATCTCGGTGCGTCTCGCAGTAATGCCGTGTGTGGGGCAGTATATGGCTGCAGACAGAAATCTCGGTGCGTCTCCCAGTAATGTCGTGTGTTGAGCATTGTATTGCTGCAGACACAAATCTCGGTGCGTCTCGCAGTAATGCCGTGTGTGGGGAAGTATATGGCTGCAGACAGAAATCTCGGTGCGTCTCCCAGTAATGTCGTGTGTTGAGCATTGTATTGCTGCAGACACAAATCCAGTGTCTCGCAGTAATGCCGTGTGTGTGGCAGTACATGGCTGCAGACAGAAATCTCGGTGCGTCTCCCAGTAATGTCGTGTGTTGAGCATTGCATTGCTGCAGACACAAATCTCGGTGCGTCCTCGCGTAATGCCGTGTGTGGGGGCAGTATAGGCTGCACACACAAATCTCGGTGCGTCTCCCAGTAATGCCGTGTGTTGAGCATTGTATTGCTGCACATACAAATCTCGGTGCGTCTCGCAGTAATGCCGTGTGTGGGGAAGTATATGGCTGCAGACAGAAATCTCGGTGCGTCTCCCAGTAATGTCGTGTGTTGAGCATTGTATTGCTGCAGACACAAATCTCGGTGCGTCTCGCAGTAATGCCGTATGTGGGTCAGTATATGACTGCAGACAGAAATCTCGGTGCGTCTCCCAGTAATGCCGTGTGTTGAGCATTGTATTGCTGCAGACACAAATCTCGGTGCGTCTCCCAGTAATGCCGTGTGTTGAGCATTGTATTGCTGCCTATACAAATCTCGGTGCGTCTCCCAGTAATGCCGTGTGTTGAGCATTGTATTGCTGCAGATACAAATCTCGGTGCGTCTCCCAGTAATGCCGTGTATGGGGCAGTATTTGGCTGCAGAGAGAAATCTCGGTGCGTCTCGCAGTAATGCCGTGTGTGGGGCAGTATATGGCTGCAGACAGAAATCTCGGTGCGTCTCCCAGTAATGCCGTGTGTTGAGCATTGTATTGCTGCAGAGACAGATCTCGGTGCGTTTCGCAGTAATGCCGTGTGTGTGGCAGTACATGGCTGCAGAGAGAAATCTCGGTGCGTCTCGCAGTAATGCCGTATGTTGAGCATTGTATTGCTGCAGAGACAAATCTCGGTGCGTCCTGCAGTAATGCCGTATGTAAGCAGTATATGACTGCAAGACAACACAAATCTCGGTGCGTCTCCCAGTAATGCCGTGTGTTGAGCATTGTATTGCTGCAGGCAGAAATCCGGTGCGTCTCGCAATGCCGTGTGTAAGCAGTATATGGCCGCAGACAGAAATCTCGGTGCGTCTCCCAGTAATGTCGTGTGTTGAGCATTGTATTGCTGCAGACACAAATCTCGTGCGTCTCGCAGTAATGCCGTGTGTGGGGCAGTATATGGCTGCAGACAGAAGTCTCGGTGTCTCAGTAATGTCGTGTGTTGAGCATTGTATTGCTGCAGACACAAACAACTTCGGTGCGTCTCGCAGTAATGCCGTGTGTGTGTCAGTACATGGACAGAGAGAAACCCCGGTGCGTCCCTGCAGTAATGCCGTATGTGGGTCAGTATATGACTGCAGACAGAAATCTCGGTGCGTCTCCCAGTAATGCCGTGTGTTGAGCATTGTATTGCTGCAGACACAAATCTCGGTGCGTCTCCCAGTAATGCCGTGTGTTGAGCATTGTATTGCTGCAGACAGAAATCTCGGTGCGTCTCCCAGTAATGCCGTGTGTTTATCATTGTATTGCTGCAGACACAAATCTCGGTGCGTCTCCCAGTAATGCCGTGTGTTGAGCATTGTATTGCTGCAGACACAAATCTCGGTGCGTCTCCCAGTAATGCCGTGTGTTGAGCATTGTATTGCTGCATAGACAAATCTCGGTGCGTCTCCCAGTAATGCCGTGTATGGGGCAGTATATGTCTGCAGAGAGAAATCTTGGTGCGTCTCCCAGTAATGCCGTGTGTAGGTCAGTATATGGCTGCAGAGAGAAATCTCTGTGCGTCTCCCAGTAATGCCGTATGTGGGGCAGTATATGGCTGCAGACAGAAATCTCGGTGCGTCTCCCAGTAATGCCGTGTGTTGAGCATTGTATTGCTGCAGACACAAATCTCGGTGCGTCCTGCAGTAATGCCGTATGTGGGGCAGTATATGACTGCACACACAAATCTCGGTGGGTCTCCCAGTAATGCCGTGTGTTGAGCATTGTATTGCTGCAGGCAGAAATCTTGGTGCGTCTCGCAGTAATGCCGTGTGTGGGGCAGTATATGGCTGCAGACAGAAATCTCGGTGCGTCTCCCAGTAATGTCGTGTGTTGAGCATTGTATTGCTGCAGACAGAAATCTCGGTGCGTCTCGCAGTAATGCCGTGTGTGGGGAAGTATATGGCTGCAGACAGAAATCTCGGTGCGTCTCCCAGTAATGTCGTGTGTTGAGCATTGTATTGCTGCAGACACAAATCTCGGTGCGTCTCGCAGTAATGCCGTGTGTGTGGCAGTACATGGCTGCAGAGAGAAATCTCGGTGCGTCTCGCAGTAATGCCGTATGTGGGTCAGTATATGACTGCAGACAGAAATCTCGGTGCGTCTCCCAGTAATGCCGTGTGTTGAGCATTTCGTATTGCTGCAGACACAAATCTCGGTGCGTCTCCCAGTAATGCCGTGGGTTGAGCATTGTATTGTCCGCTCATACAAATCCCGGTACGTCTCCCAGTAATGCCGTGTGTTGAGCATTGTATTGCTGCAGATACAAACTTCGGTGCGTCTCCCAGTATAAATGCCGTATATGGGGCAATATATGGCTGCAGAGAGAAACTTCTGTGCGTCTCCCCCAGTAATGCCGTGTGTGGGCAGTATTTGGCTGCAGAGAGAAACTGGTGCGTCTCGCAGTAATGCCGTATGTGGGGCAGTATATGGCTGCAGACAGAAATCTCGGTGCGTTCCAGTAATGCCGTGTGTTGAGCATTGTATTGCTGCAGACACAAATCTCGGTGCGTCTCGCAGTAATGCCGTGTGTGTGGCAGTACATGGCTGCAGAGAGAAATCTCGGTGCGTCTCCCAGTAATGCCGTGTGTTGAGCATTGTATTGCTGCAGAGACAAATCTCGGTGCGTCCTGCAGTAATGCCGTATGTGGGGCAGTATATGACTGCAGACACAAATCTCGGTGCGTCTCCCAGTAATGCCGTGTGTTGAGCATTGTATTGCTGCAGGCAGAAATCTCGGTGCGTCTCGCAGTAATGCCGTGTGTGGGGCAGTATATGGCTGCAGACAGAAATCTCGGTGCGTCTGTGGGGCAGTATATGGCTGCAGACAGAAGTCTCGGTGCGTCTCCCAGTAATGTCGTGTGTTGAGCATTGTATTGCTGCAGACACAAATCTCGGTGCGTCTCGCAGTAATGCCGTGTGTGTGGCAGTACATGGCTGTAGAGAGAAATCTCGGTGCGTCTCGCAGTAATGCCGTATGTGGGTCAGTATATGACTGCAGACAGAAATCTCGGTACGTCTCCCAGTAATGCCGTGTGTTGAGCATTGTATTGCTGCAGACACAAATCTCGGTGCGTCTCCCAGTAATGCCGTGTGTTGAGCATTGTATTGCTGCAGACAGAAATCTCGGTGCGTCTCCCAGTAATGCCGTGTGTTTATCATTGTATTGCTGCAGACACAAATCTCGGTGCGTCTCCCAGTAATGCCGTGTGTTGAGCATTGTATTGCTGCAGACACAAATCTCGGTGCGTCTCCCAGTAATGCCGTGTGTTGAGCATTGTATTGCTGCATAGACAAATCTCGGTGCGTCTCCCAGTAATGCCGTGTATGGGGCAGTATATGTCTGCAGAGAGAAATCTTGGTGCGTCTCCCAGTAATGCCGTGTGTAGGTCAGTATATGGCTGCAGAGAGAAATCTCTGTGCGTCTCCCAGTAATGCCGTATGTGGGGCAGTATATGGCTGCAGACAGAAATCTCGGTGCGTCTCCCAGTAATGCCGTGTGTTGAGCATTGTATTGCTGCAGACACAAATCTCGGTGCGTCCTGCAGTAATGCCGTATGTGGGGCAGTATATGACTGCAGACACAAATCTCGGTGCGTCTCCCAGTAATACCGTGTGTTGAACATTGTATTGCTGCAGAGACAAATCTCGGTGCGTCTCCCAGTAATGCCGTGTGTGGGTCAGTATATGGCTGCAGACAGAAACTTCGGTGTGTCTCCCAGTAATGTCGTGTGTTGAGCATTGTATTGCTGCAGATACAAATCTCGGTGCGTCTCACAGTAATGCCGTATGTGGGGCAGTATATGGCTGCAGACAGAAATCTGGGTGCTTCTCCCAGTAATGCCGTTTGTTGAGCATTGCATTGCTGCAGAGACAAATCTCGGTGCGTCTCGCAGTAATGCCGTGTGTGGGGCAGTATATGGCTGCAGAGAGAAATCTCGGTGCGTCTCCCAGTAATGCCGTGTATTGAGCATTGTATTCCTGCAGGTACAAATCTCGGTGCGTCTCGCAGTAATGCCGTGTGTGTGGCAGTACATGACTGCAGAGAGAAATCTCGGTGCGTCTCGCAGTAATGCCGTAGGTTGAGTGATTGTATTGCTGCCTATACAAACTTCGGCGCGTCTCCCAGTAATGCCGTGTGTTGGAGATTGTATTGCTGCAGATACAAATCTCGGTGCGTTCCAGTAATGCCGTGTATGGGGCAACATTTGGCTGCAGAGAGAAATCTCGGTGCGTCTCCCAGTAATGCCGTATGTTGAGCATTGTATTGCTGCAGATACAAATCTCCGTGCGTCTCGCAGTAATGCCGTGTGTGGGGCAGTATAAGGTTGCAGACAGAAATCTCGGTGCGTCTCCCAATATTGTCGTGTGTTGAGCATTGTTTTGCTGCAGAGACAAATTTCGGTGCGTCTCGCAGTAATGCCGTGTGTGTGGCAGTACATGGCTGCAGAGAGAAATCTCGGTGCGTCTCGCAGTAATGCCGTGTGTTGATCATTGTATTGCTGCAGACACAAATCTCGGTGCGTCTCCCAGTAATGCCGTGTGTTGATCATTGTATTGCTGCAGACACAAATCTCGGCGCGTCTCCCAGTAATGCCGTGTGTTGAGCACTGTATTGCTGCAGACACAAATCTCGGTGCGTCTCCCAGTAATGCCGTGTGTTGAGCATTGTATTGCTGCATAGACAAATCTCGGTGCGTCTCCCAGTAATGCCGTGTGTGGGTCAGTATATGGCTGCAGAGAGAAATCTCGGTGCGTTTCCCAGTAATGTCGTGTGTGGGGCAGTATTTGGCTGCAGAGAGAAATCTCGGTGCGTCTCCCAGTAATGCCGTGTGTTGAGCATTGTATTGCTGCAGACACAAATCTCGGTGCGTCCTGCAGTAATGCCGTATGTGGGGCAGTATATGACTGCACACACAAATCTCTGTGCGTCTCCCAGTAATGCCGTGTGTTGAGCATTGTATTGCTGCAGGCAGAAATCTCGGTGCGTCTCGCAGTAATGCCGTGTGTGGGGCAGTATATGGCTGCAGACAGAAATCTCGGTGCGTCTCCCAGTAATGTCGTGTGTTGAGCATTGTATTGCTGCAGACACAAATCTCGGTGCGTCTCGCAGTAATGCCGTGTGTGGGGAAGTATATGGCTGCAGACAGAAATCTCGGTGCGTCTCCCAGTAATGTCGTGTGTTGAGCATTGTATTGCTGCAGACACAAATCTCGGTGCGTCTCCCAGTAATGCCGTGTGTTGAGCATTGTATTGCTGCAGAGACAAATCTCGGTGCGTCTCGCAGTAATGCCGTATGTTGGGCATTGTATTGCTGCAGAGACGAATCTTGGTGCGTCTCCCAGTAATGCCGTGTTGAGCATTGTATTGCTGTGACAAATCTCGGTGCGTCTCCCAGTAATGCCGTGTGTTGAGCATTGTATTGCTGCCTATACAAATCTCGGTGCGTCTCCCAGTAATGCCGCGTGTTGAGGCATTGTATTGCTGCAGATACAAACTTCGGTGCGTCTCCAGTAATGCTGCATGGGGCAATATATGGCTGCAGAGAGAAATCTCGGTGCGCCTCCAGTAATGCCGTGTAAAGCAGTATTTGGCTGCAGAGAGAAACTCGGTGCGTCTCGCAGTAAATGCTCGCATATGTGGGGCAGTATATGGCTGCAGACAGAAACTCGGTGCGTCTCTCAGTAATGCCGTGTTGAGCATTGTATTGCTGCAGAGAAGCCAAATCTCGGTGCGTCTCGCAGTAATACCGTGTGGGCAGTACATGGCTGCAGAGAGAAATCTCGGTGCGTCTCCCAGTAATGCCGTGTGTTGAGCATTGTATTGCTGCAGACACAAATCTCGGTGCGTCCTGCAGTAATGCCGTATGTGGGGCAGTATATGACTGCACACACAAATCTCTGTGCGTCTCCCAGTAATGCCGTGTGTTGAGCATTGTATTGCTGCAGGCAGAAATCTCGGTGCGTCTCGCAGTAATGCCGTGTGTGGGGCAGTATATGGCTGCAGACAGAAATCTCGGTGTGTCTCCCAGTAATGTCGTGTGTTGAGCATTGTATTGCTGCAGACACAAATCTCGGTGCGTCTCGCAGTAATGCCGTGTGTGGGGCAGTATATGGCTGCAGACAGAAGTCTCGATGCGTCTCCCAGTAATGTCGTGTGTTGAGCATTGTATTGCTGCAGACACAAATTATGTGGGTCAGTATATGACTGCAGACAGAAATCTCGGTGCGTCTCCCAGTAATGCCGTGTGTTGAGCATTGTATTGCTGCAGACACAAATCTCGGTGCGTCTCCCAGTAATGCCGTGTATGGGGCAGTATATGGCTGCAGAGAGAAATCTCGGTGCGTCTCCCAGTAATGCCGTGGGTTGAGCATTGTATTGCTGCACACACAAATCTCTGTGAGTCTCGCAGTAATTCCTTGTGTGGGTCAGTATATGGCTGCAGATACAAATCTCGGTGCGTCTCGCAGTAATGCCCTGTATGGGGCAGTATGTGGTTGCAGAGAGAAATCTCGGTGCGTCTTCCAGTAATGACGTGTGTGGGTCAGTATAGGGCTGCAGAGAGAAATCTCGGTGCGTCTCCCAGTAATGCCGTGTGTGGGGCAGTATATGGCTGCAGAGAGAAATCTCGGTGCGTCTCCCAGTAATGCCGTGTGTTGAGCATTGTATTACTGCAGAGACAAATGGCGGTGCGTCTCGCAGTAATGCCGTGTGTGGGGCAGTGTATGGCTGCAGACAGAAATCTCGGTGCGTCTCCCAGTAATGCCGTGTGTTGAGCATTGTATTGCTCCAGTGACAAATCTCGGTGCGTCTCCCAGTAATGCCGTGTGTGGGTCAGTATACGGCTGCAGATAGAAATCTCGGTGCGTCTCCCAGTAATGCCGTATGTGGGGCATTCTATTGCTGCAGAGAAAAATCTCGGTGCGTCTCGCAGTAATGCCGTATGTGGGGCAGTATATGGCTGCAGACAGAAATCTCGGTGTGTCTCCCAGTAATGCCGTGTGTTGAGCATTGTATTGCTGCAGAGACAAATCTCGGTGCGTCTCCCAGTAATGCCGTGTGTGGGTCAGTATACGGCTGCAACCAGAAATCTCGGTGCGTCTCCCAGTAATGCCATATGTGGAGCAGTATATGGCTGCAGACAGAAATCTCGGCGTTTCCCAGTAATGCCGTGTGTTGAGCATTGTATTGCTGCAAACACAAATCTGGGTGCGTCTCGCAGTAATGCCTTGTGTAGGTCAGTGTATGGCTGCCGATACAAATCTCGGTGCGTCTCGCAGTAATGCCCTGTATGGGTCAGTATATGGCTGCAGACAGAAACCTCGGTGCGTCTCCCAGTAATCCCGTGTGTGAGGCAGTATATGGCTGCAGACAGAAATCTCGGTGCGTCTCCCAGTAATGCGGTATGTGGGGCAGTATATGGCTGCAGACAGAAATCTCGGTGCGTCTCCCAGTAATCCCGTGTGTGAGGCAGTGTATGGCTGCAGACAGAAATCTCGGTCCTAACGCAGGCTAGGGGATTGTAACAAAGGCTAGGGCACTGTAACAATGGATGACCTATTCACTTTCCGCTTACACATGGTGGCAGAGGTTCGAGGTTAGTCGAAGGTTTGCAATATTGTCCACACAGCAAGACAGACCCCCATCCATAGATGATGTGCCCTATGTATTGGAATGATGGGTTGAACGGTTTCGGGCAACAGGAGCTCGAGCATTGTGGTGTAAATTCAAGGTGGCCGCCAAACGCATGGACCAAACAAAAATAGACCCGCACTCTGGTGTACCCTATGCCCGACGGGCTATAGGGTACGGGGTGCACCACAGATGCGTGCGCATACGTACGATGTCGTCACTTCCGTGCTATGAGCTCGAAGAGCTCCGGAGCTTCGCCCCACGGGAGCTACCACCATCACCGGGCATTGGCGGGCGTCAACGTCCGGTGGTGGTGGCGGTGATGTCTGTACATATAGGAATGAACACGTGTCCCTCATCAATCCATATGTATTGGTCGACTGATCAACATGTCCTGTACGTGTACGTTCTGTCAGAGAACCTTCTCTTGTCGCGATAGTGTGCTTAAACACATTCAATGCAAACGCATCCAAGAGACACCGCCGAGTCCCGCTATAGGTCCAACAAGTGGAATAGAGGATCCCTATACAATGACGGTTAGCGGCTCTACGACATGTGAAAAGACGTCCTTGGTGATGAAGAGGAAGGTGTGGCAACCCCAGCTCCGTCACGTGTTGTTTGGTGTTATAGCCAATGGCAGCCCGCCTATGAAACTACAAGGTTACAGAATGCGAACTTCGTCCCAGGGATTTCTCACGACATAGACGAACCGTATTACTTTGACCCCGAGCAGACCAACGTGGTAGTGCATGATGATTTGATGAGTTCGGCCAAGGACAGTTCACACATTGCCGACTTATTTACTAAAGCATACCATCATCGGAATGTGTCCGTCATCTATTTGACCCAAAAGCTCTTTCCTCAAGGGAAGGCGTCCAGAGATATTACCTTGAACCGCCAATACTTTGTGTTGTTCTCCAATACCATGGACAGAGCAAAAATCTGTGTGTTTGGTAGTCGAATTTATCCTCAAAACATCGACCATTTCATGCAGGCGTTTCGAGGGCGACAAGTCGTCCGTACGGCTATCTGTTCGTAGATTTATAAGCCCATACCCCCGAAGATTGCCGGCTGACGACCCACCTGTTACCCGGCGAGGGATGACCGCAACGTCATATTCCCCTACACCATCCACCGAGTTCACATCTGCCAGCACCCGTCCAGCAGCAGCAACCCACTCTCATACAGCGAGTCCCCTTCATACCTTCAGTCCCGGAATATCACCCAACCGTGAAGGACCAACCCAAACCCGTACAAGGGAATGAACATAATGTGAACTCGAGGCTATGGATGGATTTGTTCAAAGAAAGTATGGACGCCGAGATGGGCGAGGCGTTGAGGGCCACAGAAAACAAGTTTCAGCACAAAGGGTATTCGAAAGAGGAAGCCACAATGTTAGCCATACGGTTCATATGGCAATCGAAAACACAGCGTCGATGTTGAAAACCTCGGGCATGAATTGGAAAGCGGTGTATGTCAGAGCAATAGCTCAAAAGAACCATTTGTATGAACGCATCATTAAAATGCGTTAAGGCGTTGAGATTGGGCGTTGAGACGGGCCTTAAGGCGTAACGACGGGCGTCACCCCATTCGATGAATTAGTGGCAATTCCATGAAAATGAGAGCTTCTGAGCTATTTCACCAGGGCGTTGAAGCGTTAAGCTTATCGTTGACAGGCGTTACTGTCTGTAAAAGCAAGTGTATTCCCAAAACACGCACAGTCGTCGTTCAGTCGTTAACATGACTTAGACTTACTCTGAGTGTGAACGCACGTTCACCAGACATTACGATATGATGCGATGCGAGAAAAATATACATGGGATTGAAGACTACGAAGCACAAGAAGTCGATACAGAGACTGATGAGAGTCCACCGACTGATACAGAAACAGAGATTGTTGTGAGTCTATCTACTGATACGGGGAGCTTGACATCAGATAGTCAGTCTACATCCCAGGAAAGTGAGGCAGAACCTACCTTCTGGGATGATATTCTGCATGAACCTATCAATACTCACGATGCAGCGATCGAGGACGCCGGACAGGATAACTTACAAGAGGCGTACACCGAGATGCGCCTCTGCATCAGAAAAAACAGCCATGGCGATCTATGAACAGTATACCTTACTACCGCTTGAAATGAAAGGCGAGCCCACGCACAGGTCCATCATGAAGACCAAGCGTCAGTATAGGTGGTTTCCACCCACAGATGCCCTGGAAAATGCGATCAGAATTCGCAAACAGCTGTTTGAGGACATGCTGCCTGAACAATATCCTGACCTGCCCGACGATGCTTAGGTCACACCGAGCAAAGATGGAACTTTCTGAAAGGACGGCTTCTGATTGGACAAGAGCCTACCTGTATTGTAAACATACCCAACGCGGCTTCTCCAGCGTGGGTATCATGTACGGGAAGAGATAATAAGCTTGTTGTTGCTGTTGTTGTTGTTGGTGTTGTTGTTGTTCTCTCTCCGGTCTATATATGACCCTGTAGGCCTGTTTGATAGGGGTTTCCCTATTTTAGGGGTAAAGTCCGTGTTCCGCTTTTTATATTTTCGGGACAAATCGTAAATTTAGTTTAATCATCTCAAGGTCCAGGGGAAAACCCGGTGCTTGTCGATTGGCTGTCTAACGCATGAGGTGCCCACCGATTGGCTCTTTTTTTCCGGCAAATCCATTGGTTATTTTATCGACCGCTCATCGGTTCATTTTATCGACCGCTCATTGGTCCAAAGGGGACTGTGCACCCTGGCCAGGTTACATTTCAATCCCCTCAAGCTACCCATAGGAAAATCCCAGGTTAAATGAAACCCCATAGAATAACATGGAAAAACCCGGACGGTTACCATGGTCACGACACTATCAGGTTCATGGTACATGCATTCCATACGTCTATGGTTACAGTGGTTACAGTTTTCAAGGTCAAGAATCCTTCGCGGAGCCAGGTGTTCGGCACGTGAGCTCAGTCACACAGACACGTAGGCGCCAGACCAGGTGTTCTTGCGTGCGACCGGATAATCCGCGCATGCGCGCGGCTGGGCCGGGAAAAATCCGGATGGAACATCCGGTGGGGAAAAACCCGGATGTTGAAGAGGTCCCGGATGTTAAACCAGGGTACCCGTGAAGGTTAACAAGACCTGCCTGCCTGCCTGACGTCATAGATGACGTGAACATCCCTCAAATAGTGGTCTTTCCTGAGATGCGACCCTGCATCAGAAAAAAACAGCCATGGCGATCTATGAACAGTATACCTTACTACCGCTTGAAATGAAAGGCGAGCCCACGCACAGGTCCATCATGAAGACCAAGCGTCAGCATAGGTGGTTTCCACCCACCGATGCCCTGGAAAATGCGATCAGAATTCGCAAACAGCTGTTTGAGGACATGCTGCCTGAACAATATCCTGACCTACCCGACGATGCTTAGGTCACACCGAGCAAAGATGGAACTTTCTGAAAGGACGGCTTCTGATTGGACAAGAGCCTACTTGAATTGTAAACATACCCAACGCGGCTCCCCCAGCGTAGGTATGATGTACTGGAGGGGGTAATAAAATGATTGACCTGTCATGCTTGTTTTTGTTGTTGTTCTCTCGCCTGTCTACATCATGGCGACAAGGCGTTATGCTAGGGTGTTAAGGCGTTAAGATAAGACGTTAAGGTGTTGAGACGGACGTTAAGGCGTTGAGACGGGCGTTAAGGCGTAACGACGGGCGTTGACGGGCGTCACCGCGTTTCGATGAATTAATGTCATTTCCATGAAAATCATGTTCTGAGCTAATTCACCAGGGCGTAGAAGCGTTAAGCTACGCGTGGGCGAGCGTTACTGTCCATAAAAGAAAGCGTATTCCAAAACGTGCAATCTCCCCGACCCAGTACGCTCACTACTGGCTCATCTCGATCCCAAAACGTCCATTCCCATGTCCCATGCAAACAACTGTTTCAGGACATGCTGCCTGAACAATATCCTGGTCTGCCCGGCCAGGATTAGAACATACGGATTAGAGCGAACATGACCCAACACTAAACTTTCTCAAAGGACGGCTTTTGATTGGATAAGAGCAGCCGAGAGCACATGTAACGGGCAAGGACGAATTCGACAGATGCAGCGCCAAATGGCGGATTCTGATTGGACAAGAGCCTACTTGTATTGTAAACATACCTAACGCGGCTTCTCCAGCGTGGGTATCATGTACGGGAAGAGATAATAAACTTGTTGTTGTTGTTGTTGTTGGTGGTGTTGTTGTTGTTCTCTCTCCGGTCTATATATGACCCTGTAGGCCTGTTTGATAGGGGTTTCCCTATTTTAGGGGTAAAGTCCGTGTTCCGCTTTTTATATTTTCGGGACAAATCGTAAATTTAGTTTAATCACTTCAAGGTCCAGGGAAAAACCCGGTGCTTGTCGATTGGCTGTCTAACGCATGAGGTGCCCACCGATTGGCTCTTTTTTTCCGGCAAATCCATTGGTTCTTTTATCAACCGCTCATCGATTCATTTTATCGACCGCTCATTGGTCCAAAGGGGACTGTGCACCCTGGCCAGGTTACATTTCAATCCCCTCAAGCTACCCATAGGAAAATCCCAGGTTAAATGAAACCCCATAGAATAACATGGAAACACCCGGACGGTTACCATGGCCACGGCACTATCAGGTTCATGGTACATGCATTCCATACGTCTATGGTTACAGTGGTTACAGTTTTCAAGGTCAAGAATCCTTCGCGGAGCCAGGTGTTCGGCACGTGAGCTCAGTCACACAGACACGTAGGCGCCAGACCAGGTGTTCTTGCGTGCGACCGGATAATCCGCGCATGCGCGCGGCTGGGCCGGGAAAAATCCGGATGGAACACCCGGTGGGAAGAAACCCGGATGTTGAAGAGGTCGCGGATGTTAAACCAGGGTACCCGTGAAGGTTAACAAGACTTGCCTGCCTGCCTGCCTGCCTGACGTCATAGATGACGTGAACATCCCTCAAATAGTGGTCTACACTCCGAGAGCTACAAAATGACACCTCCCACGACACATTCGGACCAATAGTGGTCCATCTGTACCCCAAACACACCCCCACGCAGACCCAAAATGCCTGCTTTCTATACTACGGCCAGACTGCGCATGCACAGAATATTGAAAACAGACGACACATTAGTCCAGTCGGATGCTCCTCCACGAGATCTTCAAAATAAGATCTCATACGACGCAATCGGACCAATAGTGGCCCAGCTCGACCCCAAAACGTCTACTCCAATACTTCCTGCATACTGCGCATGCGTACAGTGACTTTTTTCAAAAAAATTCAACCAATGGCGTCCAGACCCCACCCATCGTGTTCTACGTGGTGAAACGTGAAAAACAAGATGCCACAACCCATACCGCAATGAGCATGTGTGGGTTTCCCATTTGGTTCGACATTGACCACTGAGCCAGTATGGGCCGTACAGATTAACATTGGCAGTCACTGGGGTCTGGTATGTAGGGGGAGATCACTCTTCTTCATTTCACCGGAAGTGATTTTTGATCGTGACCTTTGACCCGGATTTGACGTCATCGTGACATCACCGGATGTGACGTAAGCTCCGCGACCAGCCACACATTTTGAGCCATATTTTTTCTAATGAATTTGTTCTCTTCCTACTACTGGGCGATTTTCCTACTACTGAGCGATTTGGGGTATACCGCGGCCTGCGGGGGGGGGGGAGTTCCCCCGTATATATTTTCGCTATCGCTAAGGCTAGAGAGCTAAAACTTACCACACTATAGCTTTGGGTCAAGCTCTACAAGAAAAAATACACGATGGCCGCCATGATGACGTCACTGTGACGTCATTTTCAAAAAGAGCATTTTTGGACGGTTTTGCGGTAAATATGTTGGAATTTTTAATTTTTGTTTTTTCTTCGCAAAATAAATTAGTAAACAATAGTCTGATATGAAATAAAATAAGTTTTGTCCACTTTTCTATAAAGAAAAACAAAATTATTGAAGAAATATGACGAAACATCAATTTTTATGGTACCCCACATGGCCGAGAGGGAGTTTAACGAATGAGGGGATGTTTTCTGACGATACTAAGACATATGGTTTCAGTAAAACGCATAGAACCGCGTTGAATCAACATGCTTAATTTTTGCGTAATTTTTGAAGAAATATGACTAAACATCACTTTTCTGGTACCCCCACATGGCCGCCATTTTGATGCTCTGCTCTGCTAATATTATTATGTGAAAAGTCAAGGAGTTTCACCTCTCAATGTTTTGTCGTTCCGGAGATAGGAGCAAAAAACCAACGGGAGGGGGAGGGGGGGGGGGGCGGAAAGTGCCCCTCCCAAAGGTAGGTTTAAAACGCACACGTTGTAGCCAGTTGTTTTTATGTTTTCTTGTTTTGTGTGTGGGTATTTTCTTTCCAGGGTTATTAAACCTGTTATGGTCAACGCAAAAAATACCTTGTACAAACGAATTAGCTCAGCGACATATCCAGGTTGTGTTTTTGGAGGGAATACGTGTTTTGTACATTTTGGAGGGAATTTATATGCATAAACATGCATCGTTTCCTCCGCTTAACCACTTTTCCCTCTGACAAACATGCAGTGGGGAATATGTATTTCACAAACACGTCTGGGGTTTTTTTTGTCTTGCAAATATTTGGGGGAAGGGGGGAGCTATTGCCCCCCATGCCTCGCTTGTCTACGGCCATGAGTTAAGAGCAACCCACCCGAACT
>JAVTVY010000497.1:0-32845 GCA_036873755.1 Hanleya hanleyi
GAGATGGACCATCCTTGGTCCGAATGCGTCCTGGGAGGTGTCATCTTGTAGCTCTCGGGGTGTATATTCCGATTTGAAGGCTGTCCACAGCATCTGTGACGTCATTGGTAACGTCATCAGTAGGAATAGTAGCGAAAGTGGGCATTTTACGGCAGTGCAGGAAGGTATTTGGTGTAGAGATGGACCATCTTTGGTCCGAATGTGTCTAGGGAAGTGTCATGTTGTAGCTCTCGGGGTGTAGACCCCGATTTGGGGGATGTTCGCGTCATCTGTGACGTCATGGGTGACGTCATCAGTACGAGTAGTAGCGAAAGTGAGTATTTTGGGCAGTGAAGGAAGGTATTTGGGGTAGAGGGGGGCCATCCTTTGTCCGAATGCGTCGTGGGAGGTGTCATCTTGTAGCACTCGGGGTGTATATTCCGATTTGAAGGTTGTCCACAGCATCTGTGACGTCATTGGTGACGTCATCGGTAGGAATAGTAGCGAAAGTGAGCATTTTAGGGCAGTGCAGGAAGATATTTGCTGTAGAGATGGACCATCTTTGGTCCGACTCTGCTCAGTCACCCGTGCAAATAACACCCCACCACTTCCCCCTGGAGGCAATCTGTTGTACTTAAACAACTATTTAAGCTCTTGCTTACAACAGATTTCACTGTTCGTATACGAAATTGTTGATACTCGACGTCCGTGACATGCCACTTACAAGTGCATGCCATAGTGCCTGTTGTTTATAGGCGGATCTCATTCCTTGATCTATTTTTGTTGCCTTCGGGAGTATTTCTACACGAAAAAGGTAATCTGTAAAAGGTAAGTAGCCTATCTATTGCGAAGGCATTGTGTGCGAAAATGGCACTTTGGATGCAAAATGGCCCCAGGTAAGGTGCATTAGAATAGTACCAAAATAGAACATTTCCAATTCAATTGGCATCACAAAATTTTATTGTATACTCAGATAAAAATCAAGACACTGGGTCTCATGATTCTCGAGTGACAGGGCTGTAAAGTAGTGCATTTGAGCAAAATATTTGATTCTGAGGTCAAAACAATTCCTATTGTTCTCTGTAAATATATGAAGATAACCGACAACCAGAATCAGATTTGGTCTACTACTACGTATTTGAACAGCGAGTATGCTGTATCAAGCTGGTTCTGGTTATCGTTTATCTTCATATGTTTACAGAAAGAAACATAAGGTGTTTTCATGACCCTGTTATTCGAGAATGATGAGACTCCGTGCCTTTAAACTTTTCTGAGTACACAAGATAAAATTGTACTTCATGCCAACTGAGCAATTTCTTGCATATGTAATATTTTATTTTTAGCACTTGTAGCGCACCTGTTCTGGGACCATTTACCCATCTAAACATACCTGGTCCTTTGGTAGCAGCTTCTGAACGAGAAATGTTGTCGTATATATTGTTTTTCTGGCGCCTAGGAATGATTGTTCTTATCTATATACGACTGACTGTCATACAGAAATAATGCTCCCCCTCCCCCGTCAAAGAATGATAGTTCCCAGCGAACGAGGAATGACAGAATACTAATACTGATTTAGTAATAATTGACTGTCAGTCCAATTTGTGTGAAGTATTATATCTTCACACAGCACACCTGTCTGCACGTGAACCGGTCGGAAAAGGAACATGTCCTCTTGATACACCAACTACGTGTATTATCATGATCACGTCAGCCTCAACATGTCGGTCAACGGTCACGCTCCGTGGTTAGCACTTAAACCAGACAATTTCCCGGTGCATCGTTTGTATAGTATTTATTATACTGCGAGTAGTAGTAAAAGCGCAAATTGGGTATTATTTATGCAAATTTGTGGAGCATGTGTGGAGCTCTCGTCCAATCAGAAGCGAGTATTTCAAATCCGTCACAGAGCTCTCGTCCAATCAGAAGCGAGTATTTCAAATTGACCAAAAAGCTACCTCCAGCACAGGAGAGTTCCAATTTTCCAGGTCAAAAATAGTTCCATGTATTCATCCGCGGTGATGCGGTTTTGGTGGTGATGCGGTCGCGGGGAAAAAGCTTCCGCGGAGAAAAAGTAGTCCCTAGATAAAATGGTCCGATTGGGTCGAGTGAGGTATCAAAGTGAAGCTTATGTGAAGGGGCATCTAATGGGCTGGGTGTGGGATTGAACTATCGGCATTCTGCGCATGCGCGGTGGCCCAAGGGTATGAAAATAGACGTTTTGGAGCTAGGGGAGCCCCTAATGGTCCAATGGGACCGAGTGAGGTATCAAAGTGAAGCATTCGTGAAGGGGCATCTGATGGGCTGGGTGCGGGGTTGAAATATCGGCATTCTGCGCATGCGCGGTGGCCCAAGGGTATGAAAATAGACGTTTTGGAGCTAGGGGAGCCCCTAATGGTCCAATGGGGTCATATGAGGTATCAAAGTGAAGCATTCGTGAAGGGGCATCTGATGGGCTGGGTGTGGCTTTGAAATATCGGAATTCTGCGCATGCTCGGTGGCCCAAGGGTATGAAAATAGACGTTTTGGAGCTAGGGGAACCCCTAATGGTCCAATGGGATCGAGTGAGGTATCAAAGTGAAGCATTCGTGAAGGGGCATCTGATGGGCTGGGTGCCGGGTTGAAATATCGGCATTCTGCGCATGCGCGGTGGCCCAAGGGTATGAAAATAGACGTTTTGGAGCTAGGGGAGCCCCTAATGGTCCAATGGGGTCATATGAGGTATCAAAGTGAAGCATTCGTGAAGGGGCATCTGATGGGCTGGGTGTGGGTTTGAAATATCGGCATTCTGCGCATGCGCCGTGGCCCAAGGGTATGGAAATAGACGTTTTGGGATCTAGGGGAGTCCCTGATGGGCCGATGGAGTTGTATGAGGTATCAATGTGAAGGCTATGTGAAGGGGCATCCAGTCAATCGGGTGGGTGCATGTAAAATTTTTCCTGAAAAAAAAACGGAACACGGACTTTATCGAAAAATCCGGGAAAATGCCTATATGGGGTATGGGGGGTATATAGGTCGCCGGGCTTAACGGGGCATGCCTATCAATAGAGTTATCTCCCCCTAGTTCCAGGGTGGGTGTATGTAAAATTTTACCTGAAAAAATACGGAACACGGACTTTATCCTAAATACCGGGAAAATGCCTATATGGAGTATGGGGGGGGGGGTATAGGACCATCCTGGAAAACCTACTTCTCGACATTTGCGGTATAGGTTGTGGGGTCTCGTTTTCTTAGCCTCGTCATTTAGAACATGATAGGAAGTGTCGCGGAGCGAATCGGTGAAATTTTTGAAAAAGTACGATATAGCCCCATATAGTCCCATACTGGGGTATAGGACCGATGTTAGTCCCCCTGGGAAACGTATTTCTATACATTTGCGGTAGGGCTGTGGGGTCTCATTTTCTTAGTCTCGTCATTTAGAACATGATAGGAAGTGTCCCGGAGCGAATCGGTGAAATTTTTGAAAAAAGTCACCGAGACCCATATAGACCAATATAGTCCCATACTGGGGTATAGGATCAATGTTTGTCCCCTGGGAAACGTACTTCTATACATTTGCGGTAGGGTTGTTTGCATTTGTTTTTCACGTCTCGTCATTTAGAACACGATAGGAAGTGTCCCGGAGCGAATCGGTGAAATTTTTGAAAAAGTCACCGAGGCCTGGGTAGGCCCATAGGCCTATACTGCATGGCTATGGGTGTATAGGGCCATACGGGGTGGACATGTTGGAGTTTAGGTGAGTTCCTAATGGTCCAATGGGGTCGAGTGAGGTCTTATTTTGAAGCTCTCGTGGAGGAGCACTTGACTACACTAATGGTTCGTCCGTGTTCAATAGTCTGCGCATGCGCAGACTGGCCCGTAGTATAGAAAGCAGGCATTTTGGGGGGTGTGTGTGGGTGTGTTTGGGTTAGAGATGGGCTATTCACGGTTCGAATGGGTCGTGTGAGGTATCAATGTGAAGCTTGTGTGGGGTAGAGTCAGAATGGCGTGTTTTAAATGCAAGTTGCGTCAATCTGCGCATGCGCAGCCTGGCCGTAGTAGAGAAAACAGGCATTTTTGGGGTATGTGGGTGTGTGTTTGGGGTAGAGATGGCCCGCTATGGGTCCGAATGGGTCGTGAAAGGTGTCAAAGTGAAGCTTGTGTGGGTTAGAGTCAGAATGATGTGCTTTTAAGTGCAAGTCGCATCAATCTGCGCATGCGCAGTTGGTTGTAGTAAGTAAAGTGCCCATTTTGGAGGTGTGTGGAGGTGAGTTTGGGGTCGAGATGGACCATCCTTGGTCCGAATGCTTCCTGGGAGGTGTCATCTTGTAGCTCTCGGGGTGTATATTCCGATTTGAAGGCTGTCCACAGCATCTGTGACGTCATTGGTGACGTCATCAGTAGGAATAGTAGCGAAAGTGGCCATTTTACGGCAGTGCAGGAAGGTATTTGGTGTAGAGATGGACCATCTTTGGTCCGAATGTGTCTAGGGAAGAGTCATGTTGTAGCTCTCGGGGTGTAGACCCCGATTTGGGGGATGTTCGCGTCATCTGTGACGTCATGGTTGACGTCATCAGTACGAGTAGTAGCGAAAGTGAGTATTTTGGGCAGTGAAGGAAGGTGTTTGGGGTAGAGGGGGGCCATCCTTTGTCCGAATGCGTCGTGGGAGGTGTCATCTTGTAGCTCTCGGGGTGTATATTCCGATTTGAAGGTTGTCCACAGCACCTGTGACGTCATTGGTGACGTCATCGGTAGGAATAGTAGCGAAAGTGGGCATTTTAGGGCAGTGCAGGAAGATATTTGCTGTAGAGATGGACCATCTTTGGTCCGAATGTGTCTAGGGAAGTGTCATGTTGTAGCTCTCGGGGTGTACACCCAATTTGAGGGATATCCACAGCATCTGTGACGTCATGGGTGACGTCATCAGTACGAGTAGTAGCGAAAGTGGCCATTTTTTAGCAGTGAAGGATATTATTTGGTGTAGAGATGGACCATCCGCGGTGCGAATTCGTCGTGGGAAGTGTCATCTTGTACACAACGCCCACTAACGCCATTCTTAATGCTTCAACGCCCTGGTGAAATAGCTCAGAAGCTCTGATATTCCATGGAATTGTCACTAATTCTTCGAAATACAGTGACGCCCGTCAACGCTCGTCTTTACACCTTAACACTCTAACATAACGCCATGATATAGACCGAAGAGAGAGAGAACAACAACAGCAATACGGATGACACATGAGAGAACAACAACAACAAGAAGTTTTTTTTCATATAGTGTATTCTCCCCAATGTTACATCATACCCACGCTGGGGGAGCCGCGTTGGGTATATTTACAATTCAAGAAGACTCTTAGCCAATCAGAGGCCACCATTTGCATGTTTCATATTCGTCCCTGTCCGTTATATGTATTCTCGTCCAATCAGAAGTCTCCATTTCAGAAAGTTCCATCTTCAGCCATGTTCGCTCTGAACTGTTTATTCTAATCATCGTCGGGCAGGCCAGGATATCGTTGAGGCCACATATCCTCAGATAGTTGTTTGTGCATTCTGAGTATCTTTCAGTGCATGGGTGAATACATTCATCCGATGGGAAGATTCCGTAATTTGATCACGAAGAACGTAACATTGGTCACCCTCTCCACTGTCTATTTGGTGTTGGGGCGTTGATGTTGCACCCATTCCAAGGGATCCACGTTCTCTAGTTGGGTCAAGAACGTCTCCAGTGACGCATGATTGGTAATTGTGAAAGGATGGTCGAACAATTGGTTGTTGCCACTGGAATAGAAATACCGGAGTTGACCCGTCATCTTATGGCGTAAGATGTACCCAAAAGCGAGATTTAACTTGAAGGACGTAGGTTGGTCATTGAAGATGGCTTCCACGTAGCTGCGTAGACGGGCGAGGTCGGTCAGTCGGAAATTGTACAAGGCTAATATAGGGCGATGACGGTGGAAATAGTGTCGGATCATGGACCAATGGCGCCGATACATCTCACTCACTGGATGATCTTCGGGTAAGAGATCGCTAGGAACATTTATGGGCTCGTCCAGAAAATGTTCGATGTTGTCAGGTGTATGACTCGGAACCGTAACGCTAAGGTCCGGTTGGATATCCAGGCCCTCCTGGACTGTGGATATACGCGGGCTCTCCGTGATCGCCTCACCAGTGGCATTCGTCTTCCTGGGCTCGTCTTCACTGGGACTGACCCTCCTGGGTGCATCTTCTGTGGGAATTTGTCGCCGTGGTGACGGGGCATGAATCAAACGTTGATGATGTCTTAACTGACTGGGTCGTTTGAAGAGTTGACCACAATCGTTACATTGTTTCGTCGCGCCCTCGTGGAGTGCTCTCTCATGGCGCAGTAAAGCATCTTCCCGATTAAATGACCGTGAGCATGTTTTACAAGTATACCTCAAGGCATTGTGGGCGGAGGCCTCGTGGCGTCGTAAATTGTTTAGACGAGTAAATGACTTCAGGCAATTTGTGCAAGAGAACATATCGGCTGTGGATCTGGAAATCATGAATGCCGTAAAAAATTGCCACTTTTATACGTTTTTTGCGTGACATTCGTGTCTTTTGGGCAACCTCCGTGTCTCTTCGGTCATCTCCGTGTCTTTTCGGTGACGTCCGTGACTCTTCGGAAGTTAGAGGGGAGGTGACCGGCCTATCGACCAATCAGAAGCCATCATTTCAGAAAGTTCAAACTTCGTTCAGTGTAACCTGAACGTCTTCGGGCAATCCATGATACTGAAGTTCGAAGCTCTTACTTGTCTCATTCAACACTGAGATCAATCTCCATCGGCTCTTCAATCTGCGGCGAATCGACCTCCATGGGTTCTTCTATTCTCAGATGCATTCCGATAGAAACTGAAATATCCGGTCTCGAGAGTGGCGAGCGTGATCCGTGTATAACATTTCGGTGACGACTCAATTGACTGGGATGCTTAAAGGCTATATCACAATCCGCACATGTATGCATGGGTACGTCGTGGCATGCACGTGTGTGACAACGCAAACTGTCCAGACGATGAAAGCGCTTCGAGCAAGTTGTGCAAGAGAACATATCGGCTGTGGATCTGGAAATGATGAATGCCGTAAAACTTTCGGCTCTTATAGGCCAACATAGGAGTACCCGGATGTTCTACAGTCAGGGAGAGCCCGTCGTTACACCTTAACACTCTAACATAACGCCATGATATAGACCGGAGAGAGAACAACAACAGCAACAACAACAAAGATGACACATGAGAGAACAACAACAACAAGAAGTTTTTTTTTCCATATAGTTTATTCTCCCCAATGTTACATCATACCCACGCTGGGGGAGCCGCGTTATGTATATTTACAATTCAAGAAGATTCTTGTCCAATCAGAGGCCGCCATTTGCATCTGTCATATTCGTCCCTGTCCGTTAGATGTATTCTCGGCTACTCTTGTCCAATCAGAAGTCGCCGTTTCAGAAAGTTCCATCTTCGGCCATGTTCGCTCTGAACCGTTTGTTCTAATCGTCATCAGGCAGGCCAGGATACCGTTGAGGAAACATAGCCTCAGATAGTTGTTTGCGCATTCTGTGTATCTATCAGTGCATGGGTAAATACTTTCATCCGATGGGGGTGGTGGGTCAGTTTAACCACGAAGAACGTAACATTGGTGACCCTCTCCACTATCCACTCAGTGGGACGCTGTTCATAGGCCCATTCCAAGGGACCCACAGTGTCCAGTTGGGCCAGCATCGTCTCTAGCGACGCCCGATTGGTGATTGTGAAAGGATGGTCGTACACTGGGTTGATGGCACTGGAATAGAAATAGCACAATTCACGCGTCATCTTATGGCATAAGATGTACCCAAATGCTACATTTAATGTGAAGGACGTAGGTTGGTCATTGAAGATGGCTTCCACGTAGCTGCGTAGACGGGCGAGGTCGGTCAGTCAGAAATTGTACAAGTCCAATATGGGGCGATGACGGTGGAAGCAATGTCGGATCATGGACCAATGGCGTCGATACATCTCACTCACTGGATGATCTTCTGGTAAGAGATCGCTGGGAACATCCACCGCATCTTCCAGAAAATGTTCGTTTTTGTCAAGCGTATAACTGGAAACAGTAATGCTAGGGACCGGATGGATATCTAGGCTCTTCTGAGCTGTGGGTGTAGGCGGGCTCTCCGTGATCGCATCACCAGTGGCATTCTTCTCCCCGGGTTCATCTTCAGTGGATCTGTCCCTCCTGGGTGCCTCTTTAGTGGAAAGTTGTCCCTCATGCCGTGGTGACGGACCATGAATCTAACGCTCATGCCGTTTTAACTGACTGGGTCGTCTGAAGAGTTGACCACATTCTTCGCATGGACGCTTGGGTGGCCCATGAATTGAACGTTCATGGCGCTGTAAATGATCTGGGCGCTGAAACGACAGTGTAGGCCTACATATCGTACAGCTATACCGGACGGTTCCATCGTGCTTGGTAGCCTCATGGCGGCGCAAGTCGTGCCGGCGAGTGAATGATTTACAGCTAGCTTGCTATAAAAAGGAAACGGCCTGGCCGTTTCATCAGACACTCTGTCAATCACCAAGATGTTCACTTGTACTACGTGCTCGAAATCATTCACTCGCCGGCACGACTTGCGCCGCCATGAGGCTACCAAGCACGATGGAACCGTCTGGTATAGCTGTACGATATGTAGGCCTACACTGTCGTTTCAGCGCCCAGATCATTTACAGCGCCATGAACGTTCAATTCATGGGCCACCCAAGCGTCCATGCGAAGAATGTGGTCAACTCTTCAGACGACCCAGTCAGTTAAAACGGCATGAGCGTTTGATTCATGGTCCGTCACCACGGCATGAGGGGCAACTTCCCACTAAAGAGGCACCCAGGAGGGACAGATCCACTGAAGATGAACCCGGGGAGAAGAATGCCACTGGTGATGCTATCACGGAGAGCCCGCCTATACCCACAGCTCAGAAGAGCCTAGATATCCATCCGGTCCCTAGCATTACTGTTTCCAGTCATACGCCTGACAAAAACGAACATTTTCTGGAAGATGCGGTGGATGTTCCCAGCGATCTCTTACCCGAAGATCATCCAGTGAGTGAGATGTATCGACGCCATTGGTCCATGATCCGACACTGCTTCCACCGTCATCGCCCCATATTGGACTTGTACAATTTCCGACTGACCGACCTCGCCCGTCTACGCAGCTACGTGGAAGCCATCTTCAATGACCAACCTACGTCCTTCACATTAAATGTAGCATTTGGGTACATCTTATGCCATAAGATGAGGCGTGAATTGTGCTATTTCTATTCCAGTGCCATCAACCCAGTGTACGACCATCCTTTCACAATCACCAATCGGGCGTCGCTAGAGACGATGCTGGCCCAACTGGACACTGTGGATCCCTTGGAATGGGCCTATGAACAGCGTCCCAACACCGAGTGGATAGTGGAGAGGGTCACCAATGTTACGTTCTTCGTGGTTAAACTGACCCACCACCCCCATCGGATGAAAGTTTTCACCCATGCACTGATAGATACACAGAATGCGCAAACAACTATCTGAGGCTATGTTTCCTCAACGGTATCCTGGCCTGCCCGATGACGATTAGAACAAACGGTTCAGAGCGAACATGGCCGAAGATGGAACTTTCTGAAACGGCGACTTCTGATTGGACAAGAGTAGCCGAGAATACATCTAACGGACAGGAACGAATATGACAGATGCAAATGGTGGCCTCTGATTGGACAAGAATCTTCTTGAATTGTAAATATACCTAACGCGGCTCCCCCAGCGTGGGTATGATGTAACATTGGGGAGAATAAACTATATGAAAAAAAAACTTCTTGTTGTTGTTGTTCTCTCATGTGTCATCCTTGTTGTTGTTGCTGTTGTTGTTCTCTCTCCGGTCTATATCATGGCGTTATGTTAGAGTGTTAAGGTGTAACGACGGGCTCTCCCTGACTGTAGAACATCCGGGTACTCCTATGTTGGCCTATAAGAGCCGAAAGTTTTACGGCATTCATCATTTCCAGATCCACAGCCGATATGTTCTCTTGCACAACTTGCTCGAAGCGCTTTCATCGTCTGGACAGTTTGCGTTGTCACACACGTGCATGCCACGAAGTACCCATGCATACATGTGCGGATTGTGATATAGCCTTTAAGCATCCCAGTCAATTGAGTCGTCACCGAAATGTTATACACGGATCACGCTCGCCACTCTCGAGACCGGATATTTCAGTTTCTATCGGAATGCATCTGAGAATAGAAGAACCCATGGAGGTCGATTCGCCGCAGATTGAAGAGCCGATGGAGATTGATCTCAGTGTTGAATGAGAGAAGTAAGAGCTTCGAACTTCAGTATCATGGATTGCCCGAAGACGTTTAGGTTACACTGAACGAAGATTGAACTTTCTGAAATGATGGCTTCTGATTGGTCGATAGGCCGGTCACCTCCCCTCTAACTTCCGAAGAGTCACGGACGTCACCGAAAAGACACGGAGATGACCGAAGAGACACAGAGGTTGCCGAAAAGACACGAATGTCACGCAAAAAACGTATAAAAGTGGCAATTTTTTACGGCATTCATGATTTCCAGATCCACAGCCGATATGTTCTCTTGCACAACTTGCCTGAAGTCATTTACTCGTCTAAACAATTTACGACGCCACGAGGCCTCCGCCCACAATGCCTTGAGGTATACTTGTAAAACATGCTCACGGTCATTTAATCGGGAAGATGCTTTACTGCGCCATGAGAGAGCACTCCACGAGGGCGCGACGAAACAATGTAACGATTGTGGTCAACTCTTCAAACGACCCAGTCAGTTAAGACATCATCAACGTTTGATTCATGCCCCGTCACCACGGCGACAAATTCCCACTGAAGATGCACCCAAGAGGGTCAGTCCCAGTGAAGACGAGCCCAGGAAGACGAATGCCACTGGTGAGGCGATCACGGAGAGCCCGCGTATATCCACAGTCCAGGAGGGCCTGGATATCCAACCGGACCTTAGCGTTACGGTTCCGAGTCATACACCTGACAACATCGAACATTTACTGGACGAGCCCATAAATGTTCCTAGCGATCTCTTACCCGAAGATCATCCAGTGAGTGAGATGTATCGGCGCCATTGGTCCATGATCCGACACTGTTTCCACCGTCATCGCCCTATATTAGCCTTGTACAATTTCCGACTGACCGACCTCGCCCGTCTACGCAGCTACGTGGAAGCCATCTTCAATGACCAACCTACGTCCTTCAAGTTAAATCTCGCTTTTGGGTACATCTTACGCCATAAGATGACGGGTCAACTCCGGTATTTCTATTCCAGTGGCAACAACCAATTGTTCGACCATCCTTTCACAATTACCAATCATGCGTCACTGGAGACGTTCTTGACCCAACTAGAGAACGTGGATCCCTTGGAATGGGTGCAACATCAACGCCCCAACACCAAATGGACAGTGGAGAGGGTGACCAATGTTATGCTCTTCGTGATCAAATTACGGAATCTTCCCATCGGATGAATGTATTCACCCATGCACTGAAAGATACTCAGAATGCACAAACAACTATCTGAGGATATGTGGCCTCAACGGTATCCTGGCCTGCCCGACGATGATTAGAATAAACAGTTCAGAGCGAACATGGCTGAAGATGGAACTTTCTGAAATGGAGACTTCTGATTGGACGAGAATACATATAACGGACAGGGACGAATATGAAACATGCAAATGGTGGCCTCTGATTGGCTAAGAGTCTTCTTGAATTGTAAATATACCCAACGCGGCTCCCCCAGCGTGGGTATGATGTAACATTGGGGAGAATAAACTATATGAAAAAAAACTTCTTGCTGTTGTTCTCTCATGTGTCATCGGTGTTGCTGTTGTTGTTCTCTCTCTCTCCGGTCTATATCATGGCGTTATGTTAGAGTGTTAAGGTGTAACGACGTGCGTTGATGGGCGTCACTGTATTTCGAAGAATTAGTGACAATTCCATGGAATATCAGAGCTTCTGAGCTATTTCACCAGGGCGTTGAAGCATTAAGAATGGCGTTAGTGGGCGTTGTGTACAAGATGACACTTCCCACGACGAATTCGCACCGCGGATGGTCCATCTCTACACCAAATAACACCCTTCACTGCTAAAAAATGGCCACTTTCGCTACTACTCGTACTGATGACGTCACCCATGACGTCACAGATGCTGTGGATATCCCTCAAATTGGGTGTACACCCCGAGAGCTACAACATGACACTTCCCTAGACACATTCGGACCAAAGATGGTCCATCTCTACAGCAAATACCTTCCTGCACTGCCCTAAAATGCCCACTTTCGCTACTATTCCTACCGATGACGTCACCAATGACGTCACAGATGCTGTGGACAACCTTCAAATCGGAATATACACCCCGAGAGCTACAAGATGACACCTCCCACGACGCATTCGGACAAAGGATGGCCCCACTCTACCCCAAATACCTTCCTTCACTGCCCAAAATGCTCACTTTCGCTACTACTCGTACTGATGACGTCACCCATGGCGTCACAGATGACGCGAACATCCCCCAAATCGGGGTCTACACCCCGAGAGCTACAACATGACACTTCCCTAGATACATTCGGACCAAAGATGGTCCATCTCCACACCAAATACCTTCCTGCACTGCCGTAAAATGCCCACTTTCGCTACTATTCCTACTAATGACATCACCAATGACGTCACAGATGCTGTGGACAGCCTTCAAATCGGAATATACACCCCGAGAGCTACAAGATGACACCTCCCAGGACGCATTCGGACCAAGGATGGTCCATCTCGACCCCAAACTCACCCCCACACACCTCCAAAATGGGCACTTTACTTACTACAACCAACTGCGCATGCGCAGATTGATGCGACTTGCACTTAAAAGCACATCATTCTGACTCTAACCCACACAAGCTTCACTTTGACACCTTCCACGACCCATTCGGACCCATAGCGGGCCATCTCTACCCCAAACACACACCCACATACCCCAAAAATGCCTGTTTTCTCTACTACGGCCAGGCTGCGCATGCGCAGATTGACGCAACTTGCATTTAAAACACGCCATTCTGACTCTACCCCACACAAGCTTCACATTGATACCTCACACGACCCATTCGAACCGTGAATAGCCCATCTCTAACCCAAACACACCCACACACACCCCCCAAAATGCCTGCTTTCTATACTACGGGCCAGTCTGCGCATGCGCAGACTATTGAACACGGACGAACCATTAGTGCTCCTCCACGAGATCTTCAAAATAAGACCTCACTCGACCCCATTGGACCATTAGGGACTCACCTAGACTCCAACATGTCCACACCGTATGGCCCTATACACCCATAGCCATGCAGTATAGGCCTATGGGCCTACCCAGGCCTCGGTGACTTTTTTCAAAAATTTCACCGATTCGCTCCGGGACACTTCCTATCGTGTTCTAAATGACGAGACGTGAAAAATAAATCCAAACAACGCTACCGCAAATGTATAGAAGTATGGGTCTCGGTGACTTTTTTCAAAAATTTCACCAATTCGCTCCGGGACACTTCCTATCATGTTCTAAATGACGAGAGAAAGAAAACGAGACCCCACAGCCCTACCGCAAATGTATAGAAGTACGTTTCCCAGGGGCACAAACATCGGTCCTATACCCCAGTATGGGACTATATGGGGCTATATCGTACTTTTTCAAAAATTTCACCGATTCGCTCCGCGACACTTCCTATCATGTTCTAAATGACGAGACTAAGAAAACGAGACCCCACAACCTATACCGCAAATGTCGAGAAGTAGGTTTCCCAGGATGGTCCTATACCCCCCATACTCCATATAGGCATTTTCCCGGAATTTAGGATAAAGTCCGTGTTCCGTATTTTTTCAGGAAAAATTTTACATACACCCACCCTGGAACTAGGGGGAGATAACTCTATTGATATGCAAGCCCCGTTAAGCCCGGCGACCTATATACCCCCCATACCCCATATAGGCATTTTCCCGGATTTTTCGATAAAGTCCGTGTTCCGCTTTTTTTTCCAGGAAAAATTTTACATGCACCCACCCCATTGACTGGATGCCCCTTCACATAGCCTTCACATTGATACCTCATACAACTCCATCGGCCCATCAGGGACTCCCCTAGATCCCAAAACGTCTATTTCCATACCCTTGGGCCACGGCGCATGCGCAGAATGCCGATATTTCAAACCCACACCCAGCCCATCAGATGCCTCTTCACGAATGCTTCACTTTGATACCTCATATGACCCCATTGGACCATTAGGGGCGCCCCTAGCTCCAAAACGTCTATTTTCATACACTTGGGCCACCGCGCATGCGCAGAATGCCGATATTTCAACCCCGCACCCAGCCCATCAGAAGCCCCTTCACGAATGCTTCACTTTGATACCTCACTCGATCCCATTGGACCATTAGGGGCTCCCCTAGCTCCAACGTCTATTTTCATACCCTTGGGCCACCGCGCATGCGCAGAATGCCGATATTTCAAACCCACACCCAGCCCATCAGATGCCCCTTCACGAATGCTTCACTTTGATACCTCATATGACCCCATTGGACCATTAGGGGCTCCCCTAGCTCCAAAACGTCTATTTTCATACCCTTGGGCACCGCGCATGCGCAGAATGCCGATATTTCAACCGCGCACCCAGCCCATCAGATGCCCCTTCACGAATGCTTCACTTTGATACCTCACTCGATCCCATTGGACCATTAGGGGCTCCCCGAGCTCCAAAACGTCTATTTTCATACCCTTGGGCCACCGCGCATGCGCAGAATGCCGATAGTTCAATCCCACACCCAGCCCATTAGATGCCCCTTCACATAAGCTTCACTTTGATATCTCACTCGACCCCATCCGACCATTTTATCTAGGGACTACTTTTTCTCCGCGGAAGCAGACCGCATCACCACCAAAACCGCATCATCGCGGATGAATACATGGAACTATTTTTGACCTGGAAAAATTGGAACTCTCCTGTGCTGGAGGTAGCTTTTTGGTCAATTTGAAATACTCGCTTCTGATTGGACGAGAGCTCTGTGACGGATTTGAAATACTCGCTTCTGATTGGACGAGAGCTCCACACATGCTCCACAAATTTGCATAAATAATACCCAATTTGCGCTTTTACTACTACTACTGTGACTCCAAATAAATGTGGGTCATTTAACGAAACACCAATGGTCTGGTCAGAAATACTCGTTCCTAGCAGATTAGCTTAAATTTGTATTGGAAACAACCGTTGTTCTGTCTGGGGAGAAACATGAAACGCATCATTCGCACGTTTTTGTTTAGCGTAAACAATGGAATAAAACACGAAGAAGACATTGAATATAGAACAAGAATGGCGATGAATTGAGAATGAACAGTTTGCACTGTACAAGTAGTTCAAGTTAATCCCTGGAATTCTTTTCCAGAATATACTTAGTGCGAATGCGCATGTCACCGGACCTGCAACTGTCGGGATACTCTTCACGGCGAGAGTGCCCCGTAGGCTACCACGTACGACCAATTTGGTCCTAGTATGATTCTCATCTAAAAAAATCCATGCGCACCGATTGTGCATGCGTAGAATTACTTCACAGTTCAACTCCACCACGCCAGTCTGCCCCTACACAACGAGTGCCTAAAAATGACTTCGAAGGACACCGCCTCGGCTTGACTCTACACCAGGAAAGCTTCAATATGACACCAAACACGATATAGTGAGACCCCGTATGACGCACCTACGTGTATACACCTAATAAACACCACGGGCCTCCCAGTCGGTTGTGCATGCGTACGATGACGTCCCCGACTAAATTCACACAATGGTCCAGTCGCATTCTACAGTGTCACCCAGATCGAATTCAATGTGGCGGCCATATTTTATGATCGTAAATCCAGGAATACCCCAACTGAATGCAGCGGCATAAAGTTGTAGGTGTATACCTACATGTAGGCGCCGAAGGAGAGTGCCCGTTGTAGGTAAACATTGAGAACGTGTTGAATGAGCGGCTGTGGGGAGGGAGGTTAATCACATTTGGGTCATTTTAAGCCTATGTGCATCCCCCCCCGGCCCTCCTCCGTGCAGAAGATCATGGCTAAATTCAAAATGGCGACCACCTGGTGAACAAGAGAAGTAATGTTTTCGTCATTTTTCTTCACAATTCTTGCTTATCTGTGAAGAAAAGTGGAGCAAAGCTATTTTATTTCACATTAGCTTATTATTTATTAATTTTTCATGCAGATTTTGTGAAGTAAACACACACATAAAACAAATCAAAAGATCGCCGCGTCCCTCCCAAGGTCCACACAGGTCCCAAATCGCCGAGGCCAGATAACTTTGAACAAGTGACGGGTAAGCCATGAGTAATGGTTGAAATTTGCAAAATTCGCATCAAATTTATGTTCTACATTTTCAGAACGACGGATAATCTACCATAAATTCACGGACCCCCAGATAAAAATGGCCCACAATAAGTTCCTAGAAGAGAAATGGAAGCGGGGATTCCGGTTCTTCGATATCGACAAGGACGGATTCTTCACTGAGAGAGACTTGGAAATTCTAGCTGCATACGTTTCCGAGAAAACTGGAACAACAGGGGAGGCGAAAGCTAAGACGAGACATGAATATGTCAAGTGGTTGGATTATTTGCGGCCCGATCCTTCTGTGAAAAAAATCTCAGAAGAGATGTATGTTCGTGCTAACGTTGAAATGTATAAAGATGTCGAGAATATGAAGCGACTCAATGTGGCCTTCTACTCTGATATATTCAATAACTTTGATGTCAATAAGGATGGTCGGATTTCCTATGAGGAACTTAAGATTCAATACGAAGGTCATGGGGTCAAGGACGAACGGTTTATCAAGAGGGTTTTCGATCGACTTGATGCGAATAAAGACGGATCTATTGATCATGATGAGCTGGTCGAAGCTGGAGTCCGATACTGGACAAGTGCAGATGAGAACGACGGATCCGAGCTCATCTATGATGTACCATGGGAAGATTAAAATCTTAAGAGGAAACCATAATTTTCATAACCAATACGTGAAAACTATCTTAACGGTTCTGTATTTTGTAGGCTTGTTTTTTTTAATATCGATATTTGTTAAAAGGAAATTTGGAGGCTAAATGCCGAGCGGTTTCGTATCACTGAGTCGAGATTTGCATTCAGGAATAGGGTATAATGATTCAGTATAGCCTTTATATGCCGAAATCTTCAGACCTTGGACGGACTGAATGTGGACAGTCGTGGTTGATAGCTGCGATGAAGTCATCTGTAGTGATAGAGTTCATTGCATGATAAAACGAAGGTCCTACTGATGGCAGCAATTATCGTTTCATATAATCATTTTGAAGGCAACCAAGTTAAAGTTTACTCCGAAATATTGACCGTGCCGATAGTTAGTTGTTGTTCACAAATTGTTCTGGTTCTAGACTGTCTTTGCATGTTTACATCGAGGAAAGTCTGCTGTTTCCAACTCGAAATAGACGATTTGGCACGAATCCGCTTTTTCTTAAACCTCTAAGACCAAGTGTCTGGAAATTATTTAATTTTTGCACTCCAAATCGAACCTCGTAGAGTCGCAAACCAAATATATCGCACCCGGTCGTTGCACATTGAACTGAGAGTAATTCCTTTAATTATACGATCAACCTGAAAAGCCTGAGTTTCGAATGCCCCATGTGAGCGCCACTCTGAAGATAGGGCTAGCATAACGTCTGGAACGAAGTAACAATATTTCGAATATCAAACAGCTAGCCCTGCGTGTACCTGTATACACAGGGTGAATTCACCAAGAATTATTTATTCATTTTCTTTGCGAGGAAGAAAAGGAAGCTATATCTCATCCGGTCTGGGTATATAAATATGCATTCGAACTATGGGCTCTCTTCCGAGTCTCGATAGGCGAAACCATCTGGTTGTTTTTGTTCGGTACTGTGTATACTCACACAAACGTTCGGTTGAGATTGAGGCTGCAATACCTTGATATTATTCTGAGTGGAAACAAAAAGTTGTACTTCATCTCAATCCAACCTACCAAGCCTCCACTACCAAAATTTCTCCCCTATCTTCGAAACGATCAAAAAATGAAGGCTGACCCTCCGCGTCTTTTCCGTTCATCACATTGGGGTATTTTTTGTCTATTGTTTGAGGACAATGAGTAAGTTCAATATGGCGGCAATGCTGGGTCGCAGAAAAATGATAATTTCGTCACAATTGTTGTTTTTCTTTGTGGAAAATTGGTAGAAATCTACTTTATTTCCCATCAGACTAATGTTCACTAATTTTGTCATGCAGATTTTGCAAAGAAAACACACAAATAAATAAAATAAAAAAATCTGACCGAAAACTCGACCCAAAAATGCTTGTTTTGAAGATGACGTCACTGTGACGTCAGCAGAGCGGACATCGTCCTTTGTTTTTTACAGTTTCCGGTACACCTTGACCCAAGGCCACAGAGTGGCAAGTTTCAGCTGCGTAGCTTAAGGGTTAAGAAAAATATTTAGGGTGGGGTGGGCGTGGAATAGCACTTCCCCAGGACAGGTCCCCAAAACCCAGGATAGTTAGGGTTAAGAATAAACCTTCAAAGATAATATGTTATTGTTTAGCAGCTGAATACATATAAGGTTATGGATGATTTGATATGTCAAATAAAGCGTGTTATCCGAATTATCACATACACTGCCGCTATTCCAAAAACTAAATATTCTCTCATTACCTCAGTTGAACCGATTTCTATCTCTTACCTTTTGTCCATAACTGCCTACTTCATCCTGGAACTACACCTATCCCATTTCACAATTATTTCACAAGATTAACTGCGATCCATAACTACGAAAATAGGAGTCAGCAGTTAAATCTATAAAACGAGATTAAAACCAATTTAATTGAATCACTATAACCCGTTTCCACGTTTTAACGTTTCACTATAATTCAGTGTAGTCTTCATATAAGCACCAACTGCCCGTGTCATGGATATGAATATATAACCAGTTACTGATTTTATATCTCAGATTAACTTAACTTACTTTTCTTGGGATAGAGCAAGCCTCTTGGGGTTTTATTCCTGCCGCATTTAATATGTTTACCTTTGTAAATCAACCGTGTAATTGGTCAATACAATTTCATTCATTCATTCAAATGCAATTAAAGCTAACCGTTAGTTCACATTATACGAAATTGGACAACTGTGTTGCTTGTATGGTGTAATGGAGGTATACCAGTTCCACTATTATCCACAGTTATCTACCCTTGCTTACTTTGCATTGCTGGTATACTGGAGTTATGACCCAGAAGTAATTATCACATGCGCGAGCCAGTTGCTCTCATGTTACCAGCTGTGAGCAGCTATCCAAAACTCAGTCATAGTCTGGTTAGCATAACCATTCAGAATTTCTGGTTTTTACCTGCGGCACGCAGGTCTACGAGAGGCTCGCGTTGTTGTTGTTCTTGTTCTTGTTCTTGTTCTTGTTCTTGTTCTTGTGACTTTTTGAAATGCGCATGCGCTAGGAGAGTGTGATCTCTGCCACACTTTTCTTTTCAACCTCCGATCTCACATGTCTTCAAGCGCGTTCGAATTCATTTGCAACTATATTCGGTGGAATGAATTATTGCTTCGTTAATTATTATATATGAGAATAGTGTGAATAACGTCAAAGGACCTACGAAGTAGGTTAGGCATCAGAACTCCGACATGCACTGAACTCTTGGACCCCCAGTTGAAATCCTGCCAATATTATGATGGACACGGCCCAAGTTAGAATCACCAGCGATTTTAATCAAAAATCATCAGAAATTTTCATCAAAAGTAGGTCCACTCGAAACATGCTGGCAACAGTCCCCTAATGCACCTTCATGCCCAGTGTGAATAACGTCACAGGACATAAGAAGTTGGGTAGGCATTAGGACTCTGACGCACGCTGAACTCTTGGACCCCCAGTTGAAATCCTGCCTATATTAAGATGGGCACGGCTCAAGTTAGATTCACCAGTGATTTTAATCAAAAATCACCAGAAATTTTCATCAAAAGTAGGCCAGCTCGAAACATGCTGGTAACAGTCCCCTGATGCACTTTAATGCCAAAAATCAAGGTTCTAATATCAACGGTAACACTCAGATATAACATATCTCTCAGATATAACATATATATAAATATTAATATTCATGTCACTGTTCCATTGTTTCTCTAGTTGTATTCCTCTTAAAGTTTGTACTCTGCCTTTGACTGGTGTTTGTACAATAAAATCTTGAATCTTGAATGCTTATTTTGCTGACGAAAGGATTCAGATGGACTCACTCATTACCGGACAATTTCAAACGGTAGCCCACTTCGAAGAGACAGAAATGACTATGTAGTATTTAATGAGTTGGACAGCCCTGTGCGCGAACAATACCTCGCAGCCGTGCAGTTATATTGTGCACTTTCGGTTGCATGACATTTGGCAAATAGCTATTTTGAATGATTCTCTTTCAGCGCGCAGCCTCTCTATCCTCATTCTCGCAAGCCAGGGCCTAAATTCGCTGGTATTGATGTTCCCGTCCTCTTCCGCACTCAGAATCCCTTTAGAATAGCATTAATCACTTCTGTAAATTCCATACTTATGTGTATCAGCAGACAATGCGCAGAAACATATTACATTTGACGTCATTCTCTCAAGTCGGAGCCCATTTCTGCTAGAATTTACTGGTTCTATACAAAATTTACGTTACTTTGTCAATCAGTTTACGTCATATATAGCAGATACTGGCCATAGATGTTGACCTCGTGGCCAAAAGCTGGGGCCTTTGTTTTCCTGGAGGGGTTTTCGAGTTTGATTTCGATACTTAGATACCTTTCGCATTGACTTTAACTTGGCGGTCATTTTCGCGAATGCAACAATTTGATGTATCAAAAGATAATAACGAGAATTCGACATCATTCTCTTACACACAGACCTTGTTTAGTGAACTAGCCCCGAAACTTCGCACTTGAATCACCTTCGAAATGATAAACATATTCGCAAATTGAGTATAGGATGATATCCATTAATACTAACTAGAAATGTTTCTTGTTTGCAGAATTTGATTTTAAAGAAAAGAAATTAATAAAATTAGCAACCTTCGAAAAGGCTTGGCCGAACATGTCAGATGAGATGCTATTTGCTAAGAATGAAATAGTTAATCATTTATATAGAAGAAGCAAACCATGTCTTGGTATTGACTTGCTGCGTGGAAAAGAGTGGCAAGGAATTTAGTTCGCAGATGATAACGAACGTAAATGCAGAAACCTAATTAATTATTTTAATCGAATATCAAGACTGTAACAGGCCTCAATTTGAATAGTGAAAAAGTGTCATTATGCCTGTTCGATAAAGCCTTAAATCGCCACAGATCGAAGTGATAGACCCGATACTAAATTTATTGAAAAATAACTTGAAATATAAATTTTCCATTTTGATCGGCAAATTAACCGAGAAGGGAGACTGAAGAGCGCAGATTTTCGCGCTATGACTAAATCCTCGAAATTTATTTGGATTTACAAATGTTTGAAGGCCTTTTTGATTTGCAAAAGGTAACGACTGAACCGAATGTTTTGAAACTTGGCATAGACGATATTTGTACCAAAACATTGCCAAAGCGATCATGGTGAGTTCGTCTGTCAATTCAGTATAGACGGAACGGCAGAGTCAAAATCGTCGGATTTTGAATGGGGAAAGTGAATATATATATATATATGGCATCAGAACTATTACGCAATCCCTACAATTGTGGGTTACTAGTTGAAAATTACATCCCTTGGCATAAAACACTGGCAGATGGCGCTTTTTTCTACAATTACCACTACCTCTGCTGATATGTCTTTCACTGTATTATTGCCACTGCCGCAGGTTTTGACTACAATGTAGTCATTTCTCACTTGTTAACTATGGAAAGACCGAAGAGAGCTGCAGCCAGGGGAAAAAGTCCGCATGGTACAGTCCCGGTGGTTACAGCTCTCGTGATGGCAAAGCCGAAAAAGTCCAGGAAAGCCTCTGGAGGGACTGGCAGTAGGCGTGCGACTGCTGGTGCGCAACTCCAGTCCGGTTTTTCCGCACAACCTGCGAGTGCGACAGTGGGGCCCAGTCTTTCTTCGGATGGAGGGTCAGGTAGTTTCGGTATCATTAACCAAAGCCACCAGTGCTCAGAACCATATGTCCCCTGTATTCAGTCATAACGTTAAAGAGTCCGTCATCCATTCTCGGACGGTTGTCTCTTTGCTGTGTGACAACTCTTTGCTCCGGTTTATTGCGGGAAAATAATAATCACTTTCCTTCCTTGGGATTGAATGGGGGAATTGTAACGCAGGTTTTGCAAGTTTGTCTTCCACGTGTTTGCCAACTGGGGCGAGCAATTCCAGCCAAGGGGTACCGGGTCAACTGTTTCGCAGATGCACCCATTCCCAGTCAATCAAATGAGTCGGTTGCCAAACAGCTGCCCGGGCCTCCCAGGTCACGTGTCAGCGAGTGCGGTCAATGTTACGGCATGTTCTCTCCCGTTCAATCCTTCTTTGTTGTACGTGGCTGCTATATCTAACAACAACAACATCAACACACACACTGTTATGTTATTTGGAATAAGGGACTGGAGCCTGGGTTCGATTTTGGCAGCCGAACCCACACCCATGATAAGTGCATGCGCTGAAATGGAATCGCATGTTCCTCAACAAATAGAAGATAAAATTTGGGCAGGAGAGTATACTGAGCTCCCTCTCCTACAGAAAACTGCACATGAGCTTAGAGAACAAGTGGGTCATTAGCTCTAGGTGAGCAAAGAGGGTGAACTGATTTTATTGAAGCCCAAAACCCTAATCAAGAGATTTGAGAATGTAGAGTCACGGACATCTGCGTTTTTGAGTTTCCGCAGTATCTATCTGCAGCTTCACCACAGTAGAGCACGAGAGCTGTTAAAGTATATGAGTATAGTCGGAATTTTAGCAACACAGGCAGGGGGATTCTCGCGGGGGATTTATGATTCCAAATTTAGACTCAAAATGGCCAGAAATCCTGGCCTTCATGGGCATCTGTAGATGGAGAGCTGTGGCTAACCTGTTTGTTACCTAACACAATTTCTGTTGTGGGACTGAGCACTGCAGTTTCTCGCACAAACACGAACTTAAATGCGCAATTTATCAAGTTCATCTGATTTGATTTAAACGATGATGGCTGTTCCAGATCTAAGTGTGAGTACAGGCATGTTTGTAAGAAATGTGGTGGGGCACATTCAATGAAAATGTGTAAGGGGTTAAAAAAGTAGTTTTCGTCCCTCAGGAGCAGAATCCCATTTCAACCAGTAAGATATTGAGGCAGGGAAGGGGTTAAAGCTATATCATCACAGGAAGTGCCTCACGTAGAGGGATTCTCGCTGCACTACTCTGGGCCTCACATAGCTACTGATGCCCGAAATTTGAGGTCTGTTAATTTAGCATGTGGTTGAGAAGGCGATACATTTGGGAAGAGTTCCGGATCCCTTCAGTGTCGTCCGATTTCTACATTGAGGGTGTCATCGTTGGGATTGGTACCGGAAAAAGCCCCAGGGGAAAATCGCTTAATACATCATCTATCTTACCCTGAGGGCTCTGGCACCTCAGTTAACAATTTTGTGGATTGGAAGCTGTGCCCTGTAAACTAATCTAAGGTAGATGATGCAATAAGAATTACATAATTATGGGCAAATGGGTATTGCTTGCCAAAGCAAATATAAAGTCAGCCTTTAGTTTGCTCCCAGTAAATCCTGGAGGTTTTGACCAGTAAGGTTTCAAGTTTCGAAAAGACGAGCGTTTTAATACTTTCATAGAATGGTGCGTTAAGAAAGATAATTTTGCATTATGTGAATGATTATCTATTCCTTGGTGCACCACAATCTCCAGTTTGGCAATTTTTAGTAGAGACCATGGAGAATGTGTATGATGATCTATGTGTTCCTATGGCAGATGATAAAAAGGTCGGGTCATATACTTCTTTGGCCTACCTTGGTCTGGAATTCGATTCAAATGATATGGTCATCAGAATCCTCATGGATAAGCTAGGAGAACATCATGGTCGTATAGTTCACATCATAAGCCTCCGGAAAGTCACTTCAAAGGAAAGACAGTCCGCCACCGGCCTGCTTATCTTTGCCTGTAGGGCAAAAGCACCAGATCGAGCATAATGCAGGCGCCGGATCAATGCTACCATTGGAATACGTATGTCCCATATTAGGGTGACATCAGAAATGAAAGCAAATTTGGAAATGTGGCTGAAATTTCTAGTACACTGTAATGACGTGAGCGAGTTTGGTGGCCAGCTCTGGCTATCGAATGACAACACCCAATTATTTCCTGATGCCGCTGGTAGTTGTGGTACGGGGGCCTGTCTTGAGGGTAGATGGACTTTTGCGTCATGGTCTAACGAATGGTACATCTCAGAGATTACAAAAGACATTACTTTCCTAGAACTGTTCTCCATTGTTGCTGCTACTGAAATATGGGGGTGCTACTTGCAGCATAAATTTTTTATTTTCAGGTCAGATAACCAGGCAGTGGTGACCGTAGTGAACAAGCAGACCAGTTCTTCTACACGACTGATAAGGCTAACTAGTGCGTATCTTAGTATTGGCTCCTTTGAGGAACAATATGTTGTTCAAGTCCAAGCACGTAAATGGGTCAATCGATGAAATAGCGGATTCAGTTTCACGATTTAAGTGGGACAGATTCCATAGGTTGGCTCCGCAGGCCGAGAAGTTCTCTACCCCAATACCGGAGTGGTTTGGACAGTTTAGCAGACGAAGCTTGTATGCTATTGCAGAACTCAATGTCTCCAAGAACATTAGCCACATATAACGCATGTGTTAGCTCCCTTGAGACATTCAGATTCAATGCTGGTCTGACCCCCATATGGCCAGTCCCAGTCAGTCAGTTCATACAATACTTTGCGCATCTTTCCAGATAGGGTTCCCCCCCTTCAACTGTGGGCACGTATATGGTCGGTAGACATAAGCTCTTCATGCAACCAAGAAGGTTATAATACGCAAATTAGTTGTAGGGCTGAAACGTGTAAATAGTCAATTGCAAAGGAGGTAATCCCATCACTTTACCCCTTCCCCATGACATAATTCTGATTATTCCGTTCGTGTGCAAGTCGGAATTTAAATGTACCGGTATACTGTTTAGAGCAGCTTATCGTTTAACATGTTATGGCCTTCTTCGTGTCAATGAATTGGCTCGGGATCACCGAGTAATACATAGTCATAGGGCACTAGGAATCCATGATGTACGCATTGATTTTGTGGGTGGGGTTATTGAACTGTAATTAGGTTTTCTACGACGGATCAGCTTGGTGAATGTATTAGGTTAACGATCCCAGGGAACGGTGAACCTTTTCCGCTTGAAGCCGTAGCTCAGTTTATGCACATGCGTAGGCACGTTGAAGGTAAGCAATTCCTGTTTTGATGGTTCCCCATTGAGTAGGTATCAGTTTGCGGCATTACTGACGAAATCATTGCTTTAGGATTGGTCATGCTTCAGACTTAGCCACGAAGGGTGTGCCAGGGGAGGTAATCCAACAGCTTCGTAGATGAAAGTCTGGCGCCTACCACATGTATATACGTATACCCACCCGGTACCAAATTATTGCTCATAATTAGGTCCATTTAGGGGCAACACAGATGTTGATATATTGCATACATGTATTTTGAAATGATGATTAATGCACAGGCTTTCATCTCGAAATGCTTTTCCCAATTGTCAAGGTATCGCAAGCACTCCCTAGATGTGATAATCTCCACCTTTCTAAATTGCATTATGCAAGTGTTTTTCAAGACTTCATGCAGAATCATGCATGTAGCTTCTAGCTGCAGGCCGGTCAATACAAACACCAAGTCTTTTGTAGATACATCTCAGAGGCGCAGTACCATAGTTTGGATTGTGAGTTCAAGCTTCGTTTATTGGGCCCAGTATAAAGCTGCCATCAAAGCAAGTGGAATTCATCTTGGCCGCTTACCACGCCATGGCATAAGTAGCAAATGGATCGACGCGCGAGGCCTCAGTTGGCACCAGATCTTACCCACTGTACACCAACAATTACAGAATATCGTGATCATTACATGATTTTCCGATAATTCATGTCGGCACCAATGACCCGTGTACTGTAACTACCAGTCATCTAGCTCATAAGATGGGAAATGATCTCCGTCATTTTCAGAGGTTGATTATGGGATGCGTGCGAGACCTCACGTGACACCAGACCTTACCCACTGTACACGGACAATTAAAGACTATCGTGATCACTACGTGAATTTCTGATAATTGAAGCCGACGCCGATGACCTGTATACTGTAAGTACCTGTCGTCTAGCTCATAAGATGAGACATGATCTCATCAGAGATTGATTTACGGGATGCAAAGTAGAGTTCTCCCACATGCTGTCACGCATCACCCGACAGGATGCGAGAGATGAAGATAGAGTTGAAAAGGAACGCAAGAGAGTGAAAAGAGCAGTCTCGAATACATTTGGCACGATGGAGGATCTGTTGTCCGTCACCGTGATATTAGGCGCGACACGCTTTCTTTATTTAAAAGCGATGGAGTACATGTACATCTGTCCGGAATTGGAAATGATTTCCTGCTTAATGTTTTTGAGGGGGCATTCGAGGGGCTATTTCTCAGGGGAGTCCGCTATTTTCCGCCTGCCGACTGTTCAAGTCATTTCACGTACAACATGATGTACAGCTGAAGCGTTATTGACAAGCATTTAGAGTCGGTTAACGCGATATATTCTACTCAGATAAATCAGAGACCACGAACATACTGGACAGTCGATCGCGTTGAGTTGATTTCAGTGCACATGGCCAAAGTTTTGTTCTGTTGCTTGGGACAGTCATCTTTATAGGAGATGTCTGTGTGGCAGTATTTTCCTGGTCAAACATTGGATTTATACTATAGGCTAATTTGCATACAAATCTAGTCCGTCATTCAATATTCGAACTATTAGAGACTCGAACAAGGAACCTGCACTAAGATTTCTCGGATCTGTCTCACCATTATTTTGCTTGTACTCATTTTGAATTTGGGATGTGCAGAGACATTACGGTAATTGTGCTTTCCTTTGTAACCATTGGAAAGGGATCTAATCCGCTAGGTAGCCCAGGGGATTGGGGGATATATATATCTCATGTCAAGCATGGGAGTTTGTTGGTTGGACAGAGATATTTCCCATGTGGGTATACTCTGTATACATATATTTACCATGATTTATTTTGTCTTGGTTTGCTTGGTGCTCATAAGTAGCCATTTGAGGGTCATGCGTGATTCGTTTTCATGAAAATCATTCCCATTACTGAATAAACCCCGTCGCCTAATTATCTCCACACAAATGTGTGTTCAGTTAGTTCATGTAGTTAACAATTCATAATTTTTGTGTATGGCGAAATATTTGCTAAAGACCGCATGGAATATTTGATTCCATTATCATACAGAAGGGAATTAAAGTACATGATGTGCTTGGTCAAATGTCAGAGTTGGGTCTATGACGTTAGTAACTTTTTAATATCTTTTTAAACCCCTTGTCAGGACTAGTATTATAATAGAAACGCCACACTCGTTCCGAACCGCATACACAACATATGGAAATTTATTCGCAGAGAAATCTTATCATCTCGAGTAAACACATCTTTTAACCCTACCTGTCCTGGGGGGGGGGGAGCGGGGGGGGAAGGGGGGAGGCGTGGCCCCCCTACCAAACTTTCTGCGCTATCTCCGGAACGACGAAAAATGGAGTGCTGAAATTCCGGGACTTTATAGTTTATCATATTGGGGTCATTTTGAGCCCATTTGCATAAGCCCCTGAGCAGAGGATCATGGATAAATTCAAGATGGCGGCCACGCGGGGTACCAGAAAAGTGATGTTGTTGTCACATTTCTTCAAAATTTCTGCTTTTCCGCGATGAAAAGTGGGCAAAAACTATTTTATTTCACATCACATTAATATTTAATAATTTATCATGCAGTTTTTGCGGAGAAATTGCATAAATAGAAAATTCGGAAAATCCGACCGAAAAATCGACCAACAAATGCCGTTTTGAAAAAAGTATGATTGACCTGGAAATAATAATAAAAAATGCTCGACAATTGTATTAACCCTACCTGGCCTGGGGGGAGGGGGGCAAAATGGCCCCCCCATCAAACTTTCTGCGCTATCTCCGGAACGACAAAAAATGGAGAGCTGAAACTCAGTGACTTTATATTTTATCATATTGGTGTCATTTTGAGCCTATTTGCATAACCCCCCAGGCAGGGGATCATGGGAAAATTCAAGATGGCGTCCACGTGTGGTACCAGAAAAGTGACTTTTTTGTCATATTTCTTCAAAATTTCTGCTTTTCCGCAATGAAAAGTGAGCAAAAACTAGTTTATTTCACATCACATTAATATTTACTAATTTATCATGCAGTTTTTTCGGAGAAATTTCATAAATAAAAAATTCGGAAAATCTGACCCAAAAATCGACCAAAAAATGCCGCTTTTGAAAATGACGTCACTGTGAGGTCATCAAAGAGGCCATCTTGGATTTTATTACATTTTCTGGTAGAGCTTGACCCAAGGGTATAGTGTGGTAAGTTTCAGTCCCCTAGCTCAAGGGATAAGAAAAATAATTAGGGGGGAGTGGGGGGCCCCCAGGCCTGGACAGGTCCCAAAAAGTCCAGGCCAGATAGGGTTAAACCTACCAGACCTCTAACAATACCAGACTTTTTACCCTATCTCCGGAACCACAACAAATTGAGAGCTGTTACTATATCACTTTGCAGATTGTCATGTTTGGGTTTTCGTAGGCCTATTTCCTAACCTCCGAGTAGAGGATCATGGGTGAATCCAAAGTTCAAGGGACAAGAACGATATTTAGTGGAGGTCCCAAATCCCCCCAGGACAGATCGAAATACATTTACTGATGCACACATTTCTATCAAAGGATACATGCAATGCGCTCAGTGTCGATTAATTTGAGTGTTGCTACTTTCAATATATATCATTTGCGCCAATACAAAAGCACATCAATTTTAATCCTAATTATTTTGCGTACGTTTGTGATTTAGGTGACTTTTATAGGAAAAGTTATAATCGACTGCACAATGTAATCTTGCGTTTTATGAAATATAGGTATGTTTTAGTTCTGTTTTCATTGTTTACTTATATATCTGTTGTTTATATCATTGTATCTACGGTTATTGCGAAGCACGCCTTTGGCGTTTCACCTGTGTGACCTATTTGATACATGCCAAAGTGAAATAAAGTCAAGTACACCTCCCCCGGACGAAGCCTTGCGAAGCCGTTCGACGTCCAATTAGTGTCAAGGTGTATCAAATATTTTCATCTCTCCCAATAAAATTACTTCGAATCAAGGGCGAATGAACGGTACGGGTCACTGCGTTTGTGTGTTACACTGATCGCTGTTAAGCCACCCGTGCAAATAAGACACCACCATTTCCCCCCGGAGGCAATATGTTGTACTCAACATAATCTACTATTTGAACTCTTGCTTACAATATACCTGACTATACATTTTCGAAATTGGTCAACCTCGGTGTCCACGATATGCCACTTACAAGTGCATGACACAGTGTTCATTTTTTATTAGCGGATCGCAGTCCCTGGACATTTTCTTTTCGCGTTCGGGACTCCTACACGTACAAGGTAATCTGTAAACAGTAAGTAACACTTATATTGCTGTTTGAACATGTAAAATCCATGTCATTTCTCGATACTTGGTATAAATTTTCCAAATTCAGTAAAAATGCGAAATTTAAAATAGAAATTAGGGTATCTCGCATTATTTTTTTTATTTAATAAGGCAGACAGACGATCTATCTGGCCTGTGCTATTTGAGTGTCGGGGGTGGGGGGGTGTATTTCCGTCATCCCTAAGGCTATAGGGCTTAAACTGACCACACTAAATCTTTGAGTCAAGCTTTACCTAGAAAATTAAAAAATAATCCAGGATGGCTGCCAAGATGACATCATAGTGAGTTTTTTTCTATTTCTGTGTTTTTTTCGCAAAAACTGCATGTTAACTTAGTAAATAATAATCTTATCTGAAATAAAATAGATATTATCCGCTTTTTCGTGCAGAAAAACAACAATTTGGAAGAAATCTAACGAAAATATCACTTTTCTGCTACCCCACATGACCTCCATTTTGAAATTTGCCCATTACCCGCTGCTCGGGGTGTCATGCAAGTAGGCTCAAAATGACCCCAACATGATAATCTAAAACGTCATGGAGTCCTAGTTCTCAATTTGTTGTCGTTCCGAAAATAGAAAAAAATAATAATAACAACAGTGGGGGGGGGGGAGGGGGAAGGCGGAAAGTGCACCCTTGCTGTTTTCAATCAGAGCTGAGGTGTCGTCACACAATGGGTCACTGTCATTGTTGTGATGTATTATAACGTTACCAAACCAAGACCTTCAGAAGACAAAGACATATCACTGATATGCTTCTTGACTGCGTTACAACTTGCGCAAATGGCTGTTTTGGATACTGACGAGCCACCTTGAAGAATTATTCTTCCATTGGCGTCTCCTGAAAATGCAAGAGAATATTTTTACCTTCTAGAAAAACAAATCAATTCTAGAACATGGATGAAGTTTTTAGCTTTGTTGGGTAAACAGATTTTTCTTGCAGTTAGAGGAAGACTTTTTGCTGTGATAAACTCTCACCCCAGCCAGATTGGTTTAAGGTTTCTCATGTATTGCAACCAACCGCTGTTCTGTCTCGGAAGAAACATGTAACGCAGCTTTCGCACGTTTCCATTTTTTGGACACAGTTTTGCTTTTTTTAATCCATTCGCGACTGTTCGGCCTATACCATCTTGTCATAGCACGTTGCACATCAGTGGTGTACGGATTTTACAGCACTCAACTATAAACCGTGATCCGTCACACGTGCGGCACACCACGTGATGCTCACATAGTCCCCGTTGTATTTTTCCTCGTAGTATATTATCCCGAAGATAAAATATATATCCAAATGAAATGGATATTCTCTTGAATCTACCCCGAAGGAACTCTTCTAATTTGAGGCGTTTCTGCTGGTTTTGCTTCCAAGTCTGATCTCCGTGGTAACGGAAGTCATACAGCTGACATGCGCTGTTCGGAGTTTCCGCGTGAGTAGTATACAAGGCGTAAATTCACGTCCCAGCGCATCAGTGCGCATGCGCAGAACCTGGGTTGACGTCACAATTGGTGGTGTGCGCATGCGCATGTGTGGTGTGTGGGTGGTGGGTACCCATGTGGGTGGTGGGTACGTTGTGGGTGGTGGGTGGTGGGTACCAATGTGGGTGGTGGGTACGTTGTGGGTGGTGGGTGGTGGGTACAAATGTGGGTGGTGGGTGCCACCATGTGGGTGGTGGGTGCTGTGTTTAACATGGCGGTGTGTGTGTGGGTGTGGGTGGTGGGTACCAATGTGGGTGGTGGGTACGTTGTGGGTGTGGGTGGTGGGTACCAATGTGGGTGGTGGGTACGTTGTGGGTGGTGGGTGGTGGGTACCAATGTGGGTGGTGGGTACCAAATGTGGGTGGTGGGTACTGCGGCGTGTGTGTGTGTGTGTGTGGGTGGTGGGACCCAGATGTGGGTGGTGGGTACTGGGTGGTGGGTACAAATGTGGGTGGTGGGTACAAATGTGGGTGGTGGGTACAAATGTGGGTGGTGGGTGCATGACAAGATGGCGGCCTATGTGTGGGTGGTGTGAGTGAGTGCAAGAATGTATTCATCCGCGGTGATGCAGTCATGTCTGGCGGTGATTCGGTCTCGGGAAAAAGCTTCCGCGGAGAAAAAGTAGTCCCTAGATAAATGGTCCGATGGGGTCGAGTGAGGTATCAAAGTGAAGCTTAGGTGAGGGGGCATTTAATGGGCTGGGTGTGGGATTGAAATATCGGCATTGTGCGCATGCGCGGTGGCCGAAGGGTATGAAAATAGCCTTTTTGGAGCTAGGAGATTGACTACTGGTCCAGTGGGGTCGAGTGAGGTATCAATGTGAAGCATTCATGAAGGGGCATCTAATGGACCGGTCTGCGTGAATCGGGCGTGACCTGGGACTATGGGATGCATGTACTCACTTGGTTCTGGGTATTTGTCATCACGGGGAGGTCACGTGATCAGTTCAAGGTCATATCCATTTTTTTCCATCACGGTTGTGCGCAGGTGTATGACGTCACTTCCGGTCTGCGTGAATCGGGCGTGACCTGGAAAAAGGATTGATCTGTAATCTGTGTTGTTGTTGTTGTTGTTGTTGCTCCTTTTTTTTGGACTAACCCATCAGAATAGTACGTATCACGGACTACACCCGTAGAGCTACATCTGGTCTATAAAACATGTCCCTCTGGATCCCACACCTTCATTTCTACAGAGCCATGGCGGAGATCCAGCCCCATGCGACTCGCATTTTACAGTATGCCACCGTGGTGAATTCATTCACGGGTTACCGAGCAGTGGTCCGGTCCATGTTTGCAGATGGCGACGACAACGAGGGACGACGCCAGATCCTGAACGAGTTCACAGAAGCGGTCCTCCACAGAGTGCACTCGATGGAGAGGCGTGCCATCACTCACCACTACTGGACTATGACAGCCATCCTTGATGCTCGCGCTATGGACCAGGAGCGCTCACGCCGGAACCAGCGCCGGCTGGTTGGCCTCATACTAGTCTGTGCCCTATTCACCCTGGCGCTGTGGTATTGACACTATAAATACGAGGGTGAGACAGAGTGTGTGTCATTCTCCCTTCGACATTTACAGCAAGCATGTCACTACGCGCCATCCTGCCTCTTACACCCAGTGTGAGGTTATACGTCTATCAAGATAAAGTCA
>JAVTVY010000498.1:0-36597 GCA_036873755.1 Hanleya hanleyi
ACCTGTACCATCGATGCCGGGGAAGACCCTTATCTACCATCGTACAGATGTTTGACGAGTACCCCAAGGCTGAGGACCGAGATGTACTCGTATATGACGGGGCCGCCCATCATTTCAATGTGCAAGTCCCGTTCTGGGCTTGAATTCTTTCAATGTACACACGGCCGCTGTTCTGGGCTTAAGTTTAAAAGCCCCCTGTTCTGGGCTTCAGTTTACAAGCCCCCTGTTCTGGGCTTCAGTTCTTTCAATGTACAAGCCCCTTGTTCTGGGCTTCAGTTTTCACGTGGTTGTTCTCACGTTGTTGTTGTTACTGAATAAAAAACAAAATGAGATCTCACCAAAAAAAAACCCCTGTCTTGTGTGTTTTATTCATAATGCATCAATGCCCAATGTGGAGATTCAGTGAAACTGAAATCAGTGGTGTAGGATGGGGCCAAAATGTAACCCATCAAAGTTAGAATGCAAGAGCACTATAGTAAAAATAGAGAGCCAATGAAATCAGCCCACAGACCAAGTACGTGTTTTTGGTCTAGGTTTGGAGCGGGCATTTCATTGAGGTGCGTGTATACGGTGAGTGAAGAGACTCGTCCAAGACGTATAGATTAAGTTGATGACTATAAGTTCTATGTTGTCGATTTAACCTCTCCCTACATTGACGCGCGCGCGCGCGCTGCGGCCGGAGAACCCGCGTTCGCGCGCGCGCTCGCGCTGGGGGGCCGCGCCGGTGAAAAAGTCCCGGAGGTTGAACATTGAAACTCTTCTGGGTTTGGAGGATGAACATACGGACGTCTAAGGGGAAAAATTGAAACTCTTCTATGTTTGGAGGTAGTTTTTAGTGAAAACCCGGAAGTGACGTAACAACCCACGTGACCTGCGTATATACTCCTGTAAAATAGAGCCGATTTTATTTCTTTGGAGGGGCAAGGTCAATAGGACTTGCGCTTTTTATACTACTAAAATGTGAAGTAGATTACATCTTACATAGGCCTTCAGGCCGTGATATGCATATGAAGTATTCTGGGGCATGGTCAGTACTTCCCAATTTCCCCTTTGTCCACTACTCGCCGATTTTTTTGATTTTTTTATTATTATTTATTTATTTATTTATTTATTTATTTCCTCGAGAGCTTTAAAATAAGACCTCACTCTACCCAATCGGGCCACTAGTGCTCCACCTAGACTCCAACATGTCCACCCCGTATGGATTTATACATACATCGGGCTAATATCCCAGTATATGAGTGTCTATGGGTGTATATGCATCTATTTACAAGCCTAGCCGGTACTTAAAAAACATTTCATAGCTTTTCCCATCGTATTCTACAACCTCATAGCTCATAGTAAAATCCATAAAAAAAAACCTCCACCACCCAAAACACGCAAAAAAGATAGAAATGTGCGAATCAGGGAGATTACCTTTGCCTACAAGAGAAATTGGCCTAGTCTGAGTTGTCTGCCTTGCATCAAAGCGTATAGATGGGGCTGTGGTTTGGCTGGCGCTATTATCCGGGGAAGCCGGGGAAATTGACCTTGGGTAGCCATTTTTCTTAGCGTTTGTTACATAAAACAGACCTGCACGGAATATTTCCACTCTTTTAAAATCATCCACACCCAACAAAATTATATCAAACTAATTCATGCATTCAAATGTAAGTGATTCATATACCGCGGAAGACCACATGAAGGTCCCCACCGATGACGTTCGATGAACGTTCGTGATTTTTCTTTGCTGGTGCAAACTGGACAATAAATGCTCGACACTGGGGTGGCACTGTATCATAGACTGGTGTCCATGGGTTGAACTATTTGGTGTAAAATGTCTGTGGAGCGGACACAAAACTAGACATTTTTTTCAGGCATATTTTCTCATCGCATGGGCGGAAACAACTGCCGAAACAAATATTACCTCAAAGGCAGCAAACCAGTTAGCAATGTAGGCCTAAGCTTGAACAATTATATTTTCAATGAATACAAGGTTGTGTTGAGAAATATATCTCAAAATATGATTAATTAATGATTTTCCATCATGACAAACGAACACCCGACCGGCTTCCAACAAATATGGCGGCGGGTATTCGAAGCTCTAAGTCAGAAAATTGCCAAACTTCAAAAATTCAGATCTCATCAACCAGAACGTCTTATGTGCTCACAGTTATTGACTATATCGTAAAATATGTATACTTGCTAACCTTAGTTGGGTTCGTGATGAAATAATTTAGAAATAAGTAATTCGAGCACTTTTGTGACATAGCAAAACGAAGATGACAGCCGTTTCCCTTTTCGCTGCGATGGTTTACACGAAAAACCGGCTCAGTTATAAAAATCCATATCTCCGTAAATATGAAATGTCCAAACTTTTTACGTCAAGACAATATTCTCTTATATGTGTACTTCCTATTTCCCGCAGGAATTTATGCAATATAAATTCTTTCCGCAATAAACTTACAATTTACTAGTAATGGTAACGAAATTCTCCGTCTCAATTTGAGCTTCTTGTACGGCGGCGGAACGCCAAGATCAAAGAGCGCGTGCTGCAACGTAGCAGATCACGTGAGGGTCTAAATATAGATCGTTTGTTTACATATATCAGCTGATCGTGTCTGATATATAATATAACAAACAATACCTTATAACAACAGTACTTTCCGTAATATCTGAATAGTTGATACTCGACCAAGAATTAATTATGACAGAAAAATTATCTTAGATAAGTTTTCGCCCTATTCATAGAAGTATTATTTCCGTCACATCAATTTCTGTCACAGTACTTTTTCAAAAATTTCACCAATTCGCTCCGGGCAAGCCCCTGTACGAGTTGTCTCCCTTGCGTCAATGTGTGCAGATGGCGCTACGGTCGACGCCGTGATATGGAAAGGGCATCCCCACACCATCCTGGAGCCGCCATTTTGTTTGTTGTTTTCTTGCGGAGATACACGGGACAATAAACACTCGACACTAGGGTGGTACAGATGCTAGACTGATCCTATTAACATGGTACAACACCTATAGATTATGTTTATTACTAGGACGTCAGCGAAATACTAGTACCCATCCTCCGATGGCATTTATTCTGTGAAAACACCCATGACATGACTGAAAAGAGCCTCACTCGCCCCAATCGGACCATGCAGCGTATTTGTAGTCTAGGGACTACTTTTCCTCCGCGGAAGCTTTCTTCCGCGACCGCATCACCGCCAGACCGCATCACCGCGGAGGAATACAAGGGTCAAAGGTTGCCAGACCTATAGTGGTCAACACTTGGCACCCAGCCAATGCTGATGCAATCAGGAACATGTCAGTACATGCCTTGATCACGTGATCGCCAGATGACCTTGAGACCCCTTAAATTTTACCCGGGGGAACAAATATCAGCCGCCATCTTAAACCCACCACCCACCCACCACCACCACCAGCCGCCATCTTAAACCCACCACCCACCCACCACCACAGCCGCCATCTTAAACCCACCACCCACCCACCACCACCAGCCGCCATCTTAAACCCACCACCCACCCACCACCACAGCCGCCATCTTAAACCCACCACCCACCCACCACCACAGCCGCCATCTTAAACCCACCCCCCACCCACCACCACAGCCGCCATCTTAAACCCACCACCCACCCACCACCACAGCCGCCATCTTAAACCCACCACCCACCCACCACCACAGCCGCCATCTTAAACCCACCACCCACCCACCACCACACATGACCCCATGGGACACAATACTCGCTTCTGATTGGCTGTCGCGTGACGTCACAGAGGTCATATGCAAATTTCTTAGGTCAACTGGACTCTATTTACGCTTTGTATACTACTATACACGTTCGAGTTTCTAACACTTCAGTCAGACTGTATAAAGTTCGATCATTTTTTCTTCTTCCTTTTCCATTCTTTGCCTAGTGTAAAACTATAGCGTGTTTCTGTACATTTGGCGGTTATATAGATACGATGGGGATATTGAAAGAAATTGAAAAAAAATATCTATATATATACATAGGAATAATGGTTATGCATATAATTATAACTTCATATTTACATATATTTTGTACGGGACACAGACCCGGATATGGTCAGATTGGGTTGTGTAGTATTTTTCGTGAACGTTTTTGGCATCTGTGCGGGCTGAATTTTTGAGTTGATTCGTCAGATTTTCGCTGTACGCGTGGTTTTTTGTCCTACGATCACCATTTTCCTTGTGTAGATAGATGGCGCTGTATTGAATATAACATTGTCATACGGGGTTTTGAGTCTTCGAAAGCACTTAATTATTAATATATAGCGCGGGCTATTTGTAAAAATTTTCACAACTGGTTAATCCAGTAAGAGATGAAATTATATACTATTCAGTTGGTTTTTGGCTTGAGCTTCCCTTTGGAATCATTCATAGTTCATTTATCAAAATATAAAATTAAAATAAAAAGTATTGTACATATGCGAATCCAACCGTTATATGCGATTCAATCACCATTGTGATATGTATTTGATATAAATATGAAATCACTGCCGCGAATATTCTTATAATAAATAAAATTAACTTGATGGTGATTTTTTTAACTTATTCACATCTCAATAGTTTAAAAACTGTACCAAAACATGAATGGATACCCTTTCCTAATGTATGTTTTACTATAACAAAATATACATATTTAATTACACTATTTTTCACCTTAATTAACCTAGAAATTCTCGGCTGGAGGGCTAAGCTGTTCTGGGTTATCGCCATGCGCCCATTCACACCTCTATGACGCCTGTGCCGTAATCATTCTGATAATGCAATCAACGACGAACTCAAATCCACTTATGACCTGTACCCGGTATTTACAAAACAAGATATTGTGACTATCACCCTGTATTGTTTATACCAAGTTGCATGAATATATGAGGAAATTATCGAAAGTATGAAGGGAATGACTGAACATTAATACATTGTCGACTCACACGATTATTGAATAAACATGTAATTTTGTCATTTACGCTTCGCCAGAGTAAATCTGAGCGCGAACGTCACAGGAAGCATGGTACAGGTATATGTATAGATATTTCCAGCATACGCCCTACTTCGGCTTGTAGGAGACTATAGATCGTGAATCATATATATTATTCGGTTATCTTGCGCATTTATACAGTATAGTATAGTAATATAGGTTTTTCCATCGACAAATCCGCAATCAACATTACATGTAGTTCCCATTTCGCGGATAGAGCGGCGTACGATGGCAACACGGCCTATGTGTCAAATATCACTCCGCCTAACGATTCTCTCGCGCCTTGAAAAAAAACGATTCTCTCGCGATTGAAGATTCGCGCATGGGTAAACGATTCAAAAACGATATCGCGAGAGAATGGTTTTTTCCAGAAAAGGTTCAATCGTTTTTTCTCATTTTTTTTCTCGATATCCTCGCGACTGATCGTTTTTCAATCGAGAAAATTGAAGAAAAATCGCGACTGAAGAAAAAACGATTAATGGAAACGATCCCTAAGATATGTATATTTTCTACAGCGACACTATGAAAACGACACTTTGATTAAATGATGTGACAGCAATGCTCTGTGTTATTATATACAGTGGATCTTCGCGACTGGTGGAGGTCTCCCTGTGTGGAATCATACATGGACATGTATGGGAGTTTTTCTAAAGACGACACTTTTCATTGAAACTTGTACATGTAACAACTATGGTTGGAAATATTATGCGGACCATTGTCCCTTGTAAGACGACAGTGTTAAAACGACACAATTGTGGGGGAGCAGTACTATTCTCCTGCCAGGGCGACAGTCTGGGAAACGAGACTTCATAAGATATGTATATTTTCTACAGCGACACACTACAAGCGACATTTTCATTGAATTATATACTGTAAGTATGGTTGAAAATATTACCAGGGGCATTGTCACTTGTAAGACGACAGTGTTTAAATGACACTTCATAAGATATGTATATTTTCTACAGCGACACTCTAAAAACGACACTTTGATTAAATGATGTGACAGTAGTGCTTGGAAATATTATCAGGAGCATTTCCCTACCATTTGTACAAATCTACTTTTGCAACATGTTGTACATGTACACATGTAAATGTATATTAATTGTTTTCTCATTTGAAATAGTCAATTTATATTATATTTGTTAATGTTCTGCCTATGTTATGTGGGTCATTCTTTCATGTAAGAGGTCACGAGAGCTGGGGCAGACATGTCCATGGATATGGCAAGCCTGATATACAGTGGACTTCTGCTCAATGTTACAATAGTAGTATATTCTTGAGTATAGTTACTTATACAGTAACACTTTTCCTCTTTTTCTCAGCGTAAAGTTCTGTGTAACTTTGCCAGCCCGATCTCTTTTTCTCAGCATAACTGCGTAACTTCAGCTTCAGCCATCTCTTTCTCCGACAGCGTAACTCTGGCAAAAAAAAACCCCTCTCTTTTCCTGAGAATTTCCCTTTTTCTCAACTGCGAAACTCCATCTATAAACCTCTCTTTCGGACAGCATAAATGCATAACTCTGGTGATGGACCATTTATTTTTGGTCAGCGTAACTGCGTAGTTCGGCGAATTTCCTTTATTTCTCAGCATAACTGCGTAACTTCATCAAATCCTTTGTCTTTTTCTCAGTGTAACTGCGTAACTCCAGCTATACCCCTCTCTTTTTCTGACAGCGTAACTGCGTAACTCCAGCTATAGACCTCTCTTTCAGACAGCGCAAGTGCGTAACTTCGGCAATGGACCATTTATTTTTGCTCAGCATAACTGCGTAACTTCGTCAGACCCTTTATCTTTTGCTTAGCGTAACTCCAGCTATACCCCTCTCTTTTTCTGTCAGCGTAACTACGTGACTCCAGCTATGTACCTCTCTTTCAGACAGGGTAACTTCGTAACTTCGGCGATGGAACATTTAGTTTTGCTCAGCGTAACTGCGTAACTTCGTCAAACCCTTTCTCTTTTTGCTTAGTGTAACTCTGGCTATAGTCGTCCCTTTTTCTGACATCGTAACTGCATAACTTCGGCAATGGACCATTTATTTTTGTTCAGCGTAACTTCATCAGACCCTTTCTCTTTTTCTTAGCGTAACTCCAGCTATACCTCTCTCTTTTTCTGACAGTGTAATTGCGTAACTCCAGCTAAAGACCTCTCTTTCAGACAGCGTAACTGCGTAACTTCGGCGATGGACCATTTATATTTGCTCGGCGTAACTGCGTAACTTCGCCAGGCCTTTCTCTTCTGCTCAGCGTAACTGCATAACTCTGGCTATAGCCCTCTCTTTCCGGCAGCGTAACTTCGACGCTGGACCATTTATTTTTGGCTCGGCATAACTGCGTAACTCCAGTTATACCTCCTTTATTTTTCTGACAGCATAACTGCGTAACTCCAGCTATAGACCTCTCTTTCGGACAGCGTAACTTTGGCGCTGGACCATTTATTTTTGGTTCCGTGTAACTCCAGCTATACCCCTCCCTTTTTCTGACAGCGTAACTGCAGCTATGGACTGCTCTTTCATACAGCGAAACTTCGGCGATGGACCATTTATTTTTGCTCAGCATAACTGCGTAACTTCGGCAGACCCTTTCTCGTCTGCTTAGCGTAACTCTGGCTATAAACCTCTTTTCCTGAGAGCGTAACTGCGTAACTTCGTCAGGCCTTTCTCTTTTGCTCAGCGTAACTGCGTAACTCTGGCTATAGCCCTCTCTTTTTCTGACAGGGTAACTGCGTAATTCCAGCTTTTGACTTCTTTTGGACAGCGTAACTGCATAACTTCGGTGCTGGACCATTTATTTTTGCTCAGCCTAACTGCATAACTTCGTCAGACCCTTTCTCGTTTGCTTAGCGTAACTCCGGCTATAAACCTGCTTTCCTGAGTGTGTAACGTCGTCAGACCCTTTCTCTTTTGCTTAGCGTAACTCCGGCTATAACCCTCTTTTCCTGGGAGTGTAACTGTGTAACTTCGTCAGACTCTTTCTTTATTGCTCAGCTATAGACCACACTTTTCCTACCAGCTTTTGACTATGGACCATTCCCCTTTGTTGAGCATAATTGAGTAATTTGAGGCATAACTCAGGAAATGGTATGGAGTCTGTAAGAATTTGTACCTACTGTATCTGTTAAACCGAGAAATGCTATGAGTCGGTGGGTTATGTAGAGAGACAGAATGAACATTTAATCCGTGAAACACTTCATGTATCTGTTAAACCTAGAAATACTAGTGCCAGTGAATAATGCTAAAGAACATGAAGAATAGAGTAATGTGTATGTTAAACCAAGAAATGCTATATAATTATTGAGCAATGTATGACTGATTGACAGTACATGTGCATGTAATCAGCAGCATGTGTTTAACCTAGAAATGCTATCTACAACTGAAAAAATATTTCCTCCAGTAAAAGCCACTTCTTTTTATTAGACCCTTTCTTTTCTTCTCAGCATACCTTCGTAAGACCCTTTCGCTTTTTCTCAGCATAACTGCGTAACATCATTCGATGCACCAAGTATGATTCTTTTTCCAGCATAACTGCATAACTCCGGCAATTTACTCTTTCTGTTTTACATTTACCCTGCATAATTGTATAACTCCAGTAACTCCAGCGATAGATACTTTCGGAGTTACGCTGAGGAAAACAGAAATGGTCTGATTAAGTTACACACTTATATCATAACAGTACAAGTTTGAATGGGTTATTTTATGTTAATGTTAGTATTATAAGCTGTAAGTCTGTTGAGAAGGGTGAGATATATGGTTACCATAATTGGTACACATTTTCCATTTTTATCTCGCCTTACGAAGTAAAGGGGAGATATTGTGAGGGGGGAGAGGATGTCGTCGTCGGCGTCGGTGTCGGTGTCCCCTGCCTGGAAATGATAAGGTTTTTGGTTTAGCAAATTCAAAAAAAATCTAGAAAAATTAGAAAAAAGTATTTAAAAAATATGGGGGGTGGGTATGCCACCTGGGGGTACTACCCCTGGGGTGCTCCAATGTTAAAATCCCTATGATAGAGTTTCGCGTTAAGCTGAAGTGCACATGTACATCTGTACTTAGAAAGTTTGTTGCAGTTGTCAGCTATCATTGGATGATTATGAAACTTGGTACACACGTTTCTTATGATTAGAGGATGTAGCTGTGCTATTTTTGAGAAGAAATATAAATTTTTCTTCAAATTATGGCAAATGAATGAGTTTTCTGTTTAGGTGAATTGCACATGTAGGCCTCTACATGTATACATGTACATGGTAAGTTTGCTGTAGTTGTCAGCTGTGATTGGATGATTATGAATCTTGGAACACATGTTTCTTATGATTAAAGGATGTACGTGTGCTATTTTTGAGATGAAATATAAATTTTTCTCCAAATTATGGCAAATGAATGAGTTTTCTGTTTAGGTGAATTGCACATGTAAGCCTCTACATGTATACATGCACATGATGCACATGGCAAGTTTGCTGCAGTTGTCATCTTTCACTGGATGATTATGAAACTTGGTACACATGTTTCCTATGATTAGAGGATTTACCTGTGCTATTTTTGAGATGAAATATTAATTTTTCTCAAAATTATTGGAAATGAAGAGTTTTGCGTTTAGCTGAATTGCACATGTACCTCTGTACACCGCAGTTTGCTGCAGTTGTCAGCTGTCACAGTCATTGAATGATTATGAAACTTGGTACACATGTTTCTTATGATTAGAGGATGTACCTGTGCTATTTAGGAGATGAAATATTAATTTTTGTTCAAATATTGAGGGTTTTGTCTAAGTAATCTGCCAATGATAATGTACATGTATATACATTTTACATGTAGATCTGTACATGGAAAGTTGGAATGTTTCATGTTTTCCTAGGTCAGAGCTGTCCTGCAGTAATCCAACACGGGACTGACCTATCCAGCAGTAATCCCAAATGACACTGGCCTATTCAGCAGTAATGTCACACGGGACTGACCTACCCAGCAGTAATCCCATACACAACTCAACTATGCAACAGTAATCCCAGACCGGACTGGTCTATTCAGCAGTAATCCCATTTGGGACTGGCCTATCCAGCAGTAATCCCACACAGACTGACCTATCCAGCAGTAATTCCAAATGGCACTGGCATATCCACCAGTAATGCCACACGGGACTGACCTATCCAGCAGTAATCCCAGACCGGACTGGCCTATGCAGCAGTAATCCCACATAGGACTGGCCTATCCAGCCGTTATCCCACACGGGGCTGGTCTATGCAGCAGTAAATCTCACACGGGACTGACCTATCCAGAAGTAATATGACACTGGACTGCAATATGCAGCAGTAACCCCACATGGCACTGACCTATCCAGCCATAATCCTACATGGGACTGACCTATCCTGCTGTAATCCCGCACAGGTTAACCCTATCCAGCAGTAATCCCACACGGGACTGGCCTCCCCAGCCGTAATCCCACACAGGATTGCCGTGTCTATGCAGCAGTAATCCCACACGGGACTGTCCTATCCAGCATTAATCCCATACAAGACTCCTCTATCCAGCAGTAATCCCAGACAGGACCAGCCTGTCCAGCAGTAATGCTATTTGGGACTGGACTATCCAGCAGTAATAACACACGGGACTGGTCCATCCAGAAGTAATCCTACACAGGACTGGCCTATCCAGCAGTAATCTCACATGGGACTGACCTACATGTATCCAGCAGTAATCTTGCACTGGACTGCCCTATGCAGCAGTAATCCCATGGCACTGATCTATCCATCGTACATGGCATTAACTTACATGCCAGTAATCCAACATGGGACTGATGTTATTGTCTGTAACAGATAATCTATTCTAGACATTATTGTCTGTGCCACATCACATATTCCAGACGTTATTGTTTGCTCTACATGTATGCTTTCAATACTGCTGCAACTTCGGCGGATGACCCCATGTTGGGTTCTCGGAACGCTTGTTACTATCATGGATTTGCCTACGTCGCCTTGGTGTTTTTCGATTTGGAAGTAGGAATGGCAAACCTAATTCATGAGCGGGATGCCACTGCCACTAAGAATAAGTGCTGGTGATTTTAAGTCCCACTAGTTACATGTAGGATAATTGAAAAGTCAATTTAGCCATGAACACCAACGCCCCGTAAGGAATTTCATGATGTAGTGGACTTGACTAGCGAAGATGTGCATTTCCATGTTATGTGAAGTTGTATACCCGTTGATTAGAATGTGATTTAAGCGTGCATGTTTATATGTAGAAGATAACAAGGAAGTGTATGCCCCTTGATCAGAATGTGATTTAATTGTACAGTAAACAATGCATGTTTATGTTGAAGAAAGGCAGTTGCAAAGAGAATAAATTTGAAAAAGTTATTTCTGTTTGTTGTATTGGTGGGTAGCAATTAAGGCCATGTGAAAAGGAGGTAAAATTTGCACAAACTGCTGCATAAGAAAAGGACTGCATGAAAGGTATATTTTACACGACTTTGATGCTGTATTTTACTCAGTTGATGCACCAGTGCTGGTACACTACTACGAACAATTTGATTTTTTGAAATAAAAAAAATATGGCAGTGGGGTATTCCATGGAGCAAGTGGATTCCAGCCAGCAATGAGCAGTGCCCCAGAGGATTGTATGGGTGCTCCATTGTTAAAATGTAAGAATAGAGTTTTTGGTTTAGCTGAAATGCACATGTGCATGTGTACATACAAAGTTTGCTTAAGTTATCAGTTGTCAGTGGATGATTATGAAACCCGCTACACATGCCTTTTTTTACCCCTCGGCCATTTTGGTCTCGCGGTATTGTCGTCGCCATGTCCGTCCGTCCGTCCGTACGTCCGTCCGTTAACGCATTTTAGGCAAAACCGCCTGAGACACAACCACCAAATTTTCAACACTTATTTATCTAGTGCTAAGTCAGACGCCTATCGAAAGTAGCTCCCCTCGGCCCATATTTTACAGAGTTATGCCCCTTTACAGATATATTAATTTCTGTTTCTGTCCTATATGCCTGAATGTACCCAGCTATATCTGCATAACTGTGTTCGGTATAGCTACTATATTTTGGAAATATATTTATATTGTTGTATTCTGCAAGCCAACAAAGGATTACTCGTCTCGGATTATGGAGTTATGCCCCTTTCGGATGTAATAACCTCCGATTTTGTTATCTGTAGCTGAATGTACCAGTTATATCTGCAGATCCGTGTTCGGTACAGCTATTCGTCTCGGTCTTTATTTTACATTGTGCTAAATCAGACGCCTATCGAAAGTGGCTCCCCTCGACCCATATTTTACCGAATTATGCCTCTTTACAGATAAATAATTTTTCTATTTCTGTCCTATATGCCTGAATGTAACCAACTACCGGTATACATGTATCTTGATCATCCCACAGAGAACTATCTATTCCCCAATTCACGCTACACATGGGTCTCAATCACTTGGGGAAAGCCGAGGGGTTTTGATTAGATCAATCTCATGTTATCATTGGAGGGTGAACCTGTGTTTTGTGAGATTAAATATTAATACTGGAATACATTGTACATGTAGAATGTTCCCTAACCTTCTAACCATGTTTAAAGACAACTATTGACAAACGTACCTCCCTAAACCTGCTTTCACCGTCCATGAGGTGGACATTGCTCCCTAACCCCGTTTTAAGACACTGGAGTTGATGTACATTACTGTGTAACACCGCTTTGACAGTCTATTTGACAGTATGTTATTTCATTTAGTGTAAATGTGGGTGGAATGTATCGTCATCTGGGATATAAGATAAGCCTGACAATATTTTAGAGTATCGCTGTTATATTCCGTTTAATGTGAGTGTTCATACACTGTGCCATCATGGAAAGCATAGAGAAATAATGTCGTTTATAGACTGTCGCTTTATCAAATATATATATCTGATGAAGTGTCGCTTTTAGACTGACGCTTTAAAAAATATACATCGCTTTCAAAGTGTCGTTTTCAGACTGTCGTCATCTTACAAGTAAGAATGGCCCTGACAGTATTTCTAGCATGGCTGTTCTTAGATGATTCAGTGAAAGTGTCGTTTTACAGTGTCGTTATAGAAAATCGTCGTGGGAGGAGAATAGTCCTGGTATCTCACATGTGTCGTTTTAACACTGTCGTCTTATGGAAGGAGGTAATGCCCCTGTCGAGAGAAACTGTACATAATATACATATCTTTCAAAGTGTCGTTCTTACACTATCGTCTTTCAAGATGAGTGTCCATACACTGTGCCATCATGGAAAGTATAGAGAAATAATGTCTTTTTTTAGACTGTCGCTTTATGAAATATACATATCTGATGAAGTGTCGTTTATAGACTCGCTTTATGAAATAAACATATCTGATGAAGTGTCGCTTTTAGACTGTCGCTTTAAAAAATATACATCGCTTTCAAAGTGTTATTTTTAGACTATCGTTCTGAATGGCTCTGACAATATTTAAGCATGGCTGTACTTAGGTGATTCAGTGAAAGTGTCGTTTTAGAGTGTCGTTATTGAAAAAGTCCTTGGAGGAGAATATAGTCCTGGTACCTCACATGTGTCGTTTTAACACTGCCATCTTATGGAAGGGGGTAATGCCCCTATCGAGACAAACTACATAATGTGTCGTTTTTACACTGTCGTCTTATAATGAGGGGTAATTAATGGCCCAATCTCGTGCTCTCTTACATGGAGTATCGACCGCTTTTCGCTTGTCCGAAACCGCCACAGGAGCTTGTTCGTATATGTCACCAATATGTGATTAAAATGTAATTTTGTGTATTGTTTTTGCTCACTTAAACATAGTCATTCTTTTCCATCCCGGATCAATCGGGGTGATTTTAAGATATGTTTACACATATATCCACACAGAAATATATACATTGACCTACTTCCCAGAAAATATACCCTCATTTCATTTAGGTCGTTTACCCCCTTATACAGCAATCTGTTTCCCACGGTTCGAGCCACTAAATGTTGGGGGTTTTTTATCTAGAACATGCGCGTGACCTTTTTTAGGTCACGCACACACATTTCAACAGAAATCGTAGGCATTACTAATCATATGAAAATACTACGTTTTTTGTTTTATAGTTGCTATCATTATTTCAATATTAACCATACACACATTATAACAAACTTTATTTTTAATTCAACTGAACTTATTGTTTCCCCCATACCTCAAAAAATATACCGTAATCGCTAAAAAACTCTTTTTTGGTGAATATTCTTTGTTACTATGTATAATTCAAAACACATGTTTTATCTCTTTCTTTACAACTAAATTTTGGCGCGATATTTAGATATTTTAACTAAGAATCCTTCTATACGCGCAGCATACTTTCAAATTATGCTAAATACTAGCTCTCATATACACATATAATTTATTTAGGAAGCCTTTATACATTTTTGATAAATTATTACTTTACCATAGAAATAAACGCGTCTAATAAAGCGCTGTATTTTTTAACCTCGCCAGCATAGCTCACTGAATACAAGGCAACACACTTGTCTCCAATTTTACTCCCCGACATTCAGTTTAAACGATTATTTTATGTTAGGCAGTATGGAATAACAAGAAAGTTAGTTCGATGAAACTCTATGTCACTGTTTGATTCAATATAATGACACCAATATCTGACTGATATTTATGAAATAAAATTCTTAAATTACATATAAAATATTATAACACTTAGGAGAGTATATGTGTAATTGGTAACACATGTTTTTAAGCGGGCCTTTTACTGTTTCGATTGTGCTTCTTAGACATTATATTTTTACGAATTACTAATATTTTATCAATCTAATTATAATTTCACTTATACTGAAATAAAATTCATTGTTCAAGCTTTGGAAATATATGGAATATGCCATATGAAATAGGCCAATACTTCAATAGGTTTTGATGGTAGAAAAATACGTTTAGACTCAAAATTCACTATTTTCAGCAATTCTGCTAGATGAATACGTTTGAAACTAACACAATTCGGTGATCTATACGTGAAAATATCTCAGTTCATTCTTTCTAGGCCGTGTTCTCGAGGAGGTCCGCGCTTTTGCTATAATAGACGGAATTATGATGTTAGAATTTACTCATTCCATTCATTTTGACCATGATGGTACGGGATTTAATGATGAGAAGGGTTGCTTCATTCAGAAGAATCTTAAGGCGAATTTTTATGTGGTCGAGAGGTGATGCTCCACGGCCTATGGACACCATGTGGGGGCGTTGCTCCATTTGTTTACATAATAAGGTGAGCGTGCTGTTAGAACCATGCAGGCACGTTCCATTTTGTGGAGCATGTTTGCCTAACTACGTACGCGTCAATCTCCACCCAGCAAACAACAACAACGACCTCTTATGCCGTGGACGTATCACCAGAGTCAATAAAGTATATATTTAGCATTACCATCATCGCTAACCCAAGAACCTTTTTAAAAGGTCAACTTTTTAACTAAAAAACAGAACCTCTATCTTTCCACAACGTTATTTGTGTGTAAATGTAAGTATGTGTGTGTGTGTGTGAGTGTGTGTAAGTGGGCATGTGTATACGTGTGTGTAAGTGGGCATGTGTGTAAGTGTGTAAGTGTGTGTGGGTGTTTTTGTGTGTGTGTCTGTGGGTATGTGGGTGTCTGTGTGGGTGTAAGTGGGGGGCCTGGGTATGTGTGGGTGTAAGTGAGCATGTGTGTGTGGGTGTAAGTGGGTGGGTGTAAGTGGGTGGGTGTACGTGGGCATGTGTGTAAGTGTGTGGGTGTAAGTGTGTGGTATAAGTGGGCATGTGTGTGGGTGTAAGTATGTGGGTGTCTGTGTGGGTGTGTGTGGATGTTTGTGGGTGTAAGTGGGTATGTGTATAAGTGTGTAAGTGTGTGGGTCTGTGTGTGTGTGTGGGTGGGTGTAAGTGTGTGGGTGTAAGTCTGTGAGTGTCTGTGTGGGTGTGTGTGTGTGTGATTGCATCAGTGATTTTGTCATTGAATCATTGAGTGATTGAATCAGTCAAGTGATTGCATCAGTGATTTTGTGATTGCATCAGTGATTGTATGATTGTGTGTGTGTGGTGTGTTTGTGTGTGTGTGTGTTTGTGTGTTTGTATTTGTGTGGGTGTCTGAGTGGGCTCAGGCTGGTCAGGATGGTCAGGTCAGGTAGGCAGGCCAATGAATGAAGCAATCCCATGAAAATCCCGACTTTTATACACCTATGTAGAAGTACCCGGATGTTACACAGTCCCATGATGTAACAATCCGGATGTAAAAGTCCCCGGATGTAGAAGTACCCGGATGTTACACAGTCCCCTGATGTAACAACCAGAATGTAAAAGTCCCCGGATGTACCCACCAATCAGAGAACAGCTCTTATATTGTCTAAATATATCCACCAATCAGAGGGCAGCTCTTCTATTGTCTAAAAATAGTTACCAATCAACGATCAGCTTATTTTTAGCCATCCACCACCGTATGCTATAAAAGCGACTACCCATCGTGTCATTCTTCATTCAACATGGATTACCGTAAAATCGAATCCTTCACGGACGTTAATGCCTTAAATGCTTGAACGACAGAGCGGGGCGCCTATAACGACGCTGCTGTTAATTTACGTCGAATACAACTACTCGCCGATACCATCTGTCGCTCCGTGCCCACCATTTCTCAGATCCAATGCAATGTTTGCTCTTAAACCTTCACGAATCGAAGAAATATGCTTCGCCATCGACGCAGTCACACCAGTCAACCAATCAACTGTTACACATGTCGAAAATCCTTCACTCGCATTGATAAACTTTTAATTCATCAGCGTACCCATACCAGGAAAAGGCATATTTATGGCGCACATCATAGCGGAGTTAAGCGGGTGAGAACAGACCTACCACCACATCAGTCTAAATGTAACTTTTGTGGAATCATCAAACCACTTCTCACCGGAAAACCATTCTGCCATGAATGTTCGACTCAAGGGAGAGAATGCACTGCCTGTCATCGACCACTGCCCGAGAAATATTTAACGCACATTCACAGCACTGTGACAGTTGCCATGGGAAACAAGTAGGTGGAGCCAGGCCAGACACATCAGCACTGGAAGGTACTGTACACACGCATTCCATTCCTTCTTCTTCCGATGATAATGTGGATGTATTACTGTTTTTTAAGAACACTGAATCAAAGCTTCGTAAGCTCATCACTGTAGACCTTGCTAAACACCGAGGCATCAAATGGTACCTTTCTTTACAAATCCGTATGGTACGACCGAACAGCGACGCGGATCCTATCTACTCCGAGCCCACCTTCCGATGTCCCAATGCTATCATTACTAACATATCACAACTGAAATCTCAACTAGCCGAAGCCCTACAGAATTACAACACATATAAGGGAAGTGGGAAGAGGTGCCGACATACTGACAAGAGTCACATGACTTCACAGTATAGTATTCCGGTTAACCTATTCTAAAGCACATACCAAGAATCTAACGATTCGTGATACGTGTTGTATCTCAGGTACGCTTTTATTGTACCTGTTCATGTGGCAACTTGGATGATATGACCACACGCCCCTAGCACCGGCATAAGCGGTATTAGATACAAATCTAGAGAGCTATGATGGAAATGCTCTGACAACTCGTATATTGGTAATTGGTGAGCTGTTTCACTGTGACAACTCGTACACTGGGGAATGGTGAGCTGTATCGTCGTCAGATGAAAATGACGGCATTTAACACAAAAGACTAGTCTGTAAGGCCCGATGTCGACCCAGCATCAACTTCCCACAAAGGCCAACATATATCAAAAACCGAAAGGTCTGTACAGGGGGCGGGCCTCGGGGACGAAACGTCCACCAGCAGAATCTCGCCATACACAGGTAAAAATTACAACACATATAAGGGAAGTGGGAAGAGGTGCCGACATACTGACAAGAGTCACATGACTTCACAGTATAGTATTTCGGTTAACCTATTCTAAAGCACATACCAAGAATCTAACGATTCGTGATAAGTGTTGTATCTCAGGTACGCTTTTATTGTATCTGTTCATGTGGCAACTTGGATGATATGACCACACGGCCCCTAGCACCGGCATAAGCGGTATTAGATACAAACCTTGAGAGCTATGATGGAAATGCTCTGACAACTCGACAACTCGTATGTTGGTAATTGGTGAGCTGTTTCGCTATGACAACTCGTACACTGGGGATTGGTGAGCTGTATCGTCGTCAGATGAAAATGACGGCATTTAACACAAAAGACTAGCCTGTAAGGCCCGATGTCGACCCAGCATCAACTTCCCACAAAGGCCAACATATCAAAGACCAAAAATTCACCATAGTTTCCAGGACTATCAACATGAAGGGAGCGCTTGGCTCATAGATGAAATACTACATCTCGACATCCATCTGGCTCAGTACGTACCTTTTGATGGAAGCAGCTATATCCCCACACCTAAACCTCTAGTTGACAAGAAAGCTCTTGTCAACGTGGAGAGTACGGATTCTCTCTGTTTTTCATGGTCTATTTTAGCAGCTTACCGGCATACAGCACTCCTGCAGTTGTCTACCGGGGTCCCAATGTGGTGGAAACATTTTAGATCGTCTCATGGAAGAGGATGATCGCATATGCAACATCTTTGAATCGGTCATCCCCATGGAGCTCACTCGAGAGGAACAACATTCCTTCACACAAGCTACGCATTGCCATATTTGCGAGAAAGAACTTCACACCGATCGAGTGCGCGATCATTGCCACTTGTCTGGGAGATATCGAGGGCCTGCTCACAATCAGTGTAATTTGCAGTACTGCTTCAGAAGATCTACCCGACAAGAGAAGCGCCAGTTTTTCATTCCCGTTATTTTGCACAACACACGAGGCTACGATGGTCACCTTATTTGTAGCATCCTGGGGAAATACAAGACCCGAAATATTTCCTGTATTCCGAACAATTTTCAGAAGTATATTTCTTTCTCTCTAGGCAATTTGAGATTTCTGGATTCTCTACAATTTCTCAACGCCTCCCTCGAAACATTAGTTGAAAATCTATCCAAGGATGGTGAAGACAAGTTCATCCACCTGCTGAGACATTTTTCCCATCCCGAACAGAGGCAGTTATTACTGAGAAAAGGGGTTTTCCCATATGGGTATTTGCCAGATGATAGCAAGTTTTCAGACACTCAACTCCCCACCCAAGACGCCTTTTACAACGATCTTAAAGAAGAGCCGATTTCTGACAGTGATTATGCACATGCACGCACGGTATGGTCCCAGTTTGATATCCAAACACTAGGTGACTACCATGACCTGTATTTGAAATCGGACGTCCTGTTGCTGGCCGATGTCTTCGAAAACTTTAGGGACATGTGCATGAACTATTATCATCTGGATCCTGCCCATTACTACACCTCTCCAGGACTCTCTTGGGATGCCATGTTGAAAATGACCGGCGTTCGTCTACAGCTCCTGGATGACATCGATATGTACCTCATGATAGAAAAGGGTATTCGTGGAGGGATATCCATGATCTCCAACAGGTATAGCAAAGCGAACAACCCATACCTCGCCGACTACAACCCTCTCCTACCCAACAATTACATCCTCTACATTGACGCTAACAATCTTTATGGATGGGCCATGTCGCAGTCCTTACCCCTGCGTGACTAGATGGTTGAATGAACAAGAAAAGAAGTCTTTCAACGTTCAAACTATCGCTGATGATGCGGAAAAAGGGTACATTTTGAAAATGGACCTGATATATCCAGCAGCCCTACACGAGACACATAGCGATTATCCACTTTGTCCAGAACGCATGTCAGTGACGGATGAGATGCTCTCGCCATTTCTCTTAAGCTGAAGGAGTTACAGCTGAAAGGTCGACCTATTGAGAAACTCATCTCAAACCATCACGACAAAATTCAATACACCATCCACTACCGAGAGCTGAAATTTTGTCTCAGTCAAGGTATGCAGCTGACAAAGATACACCGCGTCGTGGAATTCACACAAGCCGCCTGGTTACAACCCTACATTCAGTTCAATACTGAAAGACGTAAAGAGGCAAGAAACCAGTATTTTATATCAATTTAAAACGCTAATTGTGTTTATCCTGAATAAATAATGGATCTTTCAATTTTCAGTGTGTTTGGAAAGACGTTGGAGAATGTTCGAAAAAGGATCAACATCGAACTGGTACATTCCAAGCAGAGACTGAAAAGAATGATCGCCAAGCCCACCTTTCACAGTTTCAAGATTTTCAACGAGGATTTGGTAGCCGTTCATTTGAAGACCATCAAACTAAAATTGAACAGACCCATATATGTCGGTTTTGCTATTCTAGATCTATCAAAACTGCTCATGTTTGATTTTCACTACAATCATATCAAGCCAGAATATGGTTCTAAAGCTAAGCTCCTCTTTTCCGACACGGATAGTTTCTGCTATGACATCCAAACCCATAATATTTACAACGACATGGCACAACGGATGCCCATGTTTGGTACGAGCAACTACCAGCGGGATCACCCCCTTACACCGCAGTCAATGCCAAAGTGTTGGGGAAGATGAAAGATGAATGTGGAGGTCAACCTGTCGAGGAGTTTGTCGGGCTTCGACCGAAAATGTATAGTTTGCTTTACAACGGGGAAGAGAAGAAAACGGCGAAAGGCATTACCAAGTATGCCATCAAGAAAAAATGAAGACATGCTATGTATAAAGAATGTTTATTCAATCGAAAAAGTGTTCGTACAACCATGAATCAAATTAGAAGCATAGATCATCATCTCTGCAGTCTGACTGTTAACAAACAAAGCCTATGTCCCTTTGATGACAAGCGCTATATTTTGAACGATGGTGTACATACCGTAGCACATGGGTACACTCAGCCATGAAACATTTCCATGTGTATATATGTAGGAATCAACAACATTAATTCTTGTGTATTACATGTTACGTATTAGAATAAAAGACATTAATCATAATCATCATCATGTAATAGAATAAAAGAACCCCTTTTGTATCGATATGGCTACACTCAGAAATAATAATTATTTACATGTTACGTATTAGAATAAATAACATAAATAAGCATCCTCTCGTGTTTTACACAAATCTTTGAATAGGTGCCATCTCAGTTTGATGATCTGCGTCATCGCCTCAGCAAAGTCCATATTATGTAATTTCTGCAGTTCATTGCAAGTCTTCATTAACTTCGTATGAATACTATCGGATTTCAAAGTTTGCATACCCGTCACCATGTCAACATAAGTCTGACACATTTTTCTAGTCATCTGAGGTGTATATGCACTGCTAAGTCTATGGCCTTGTCTGCTGTATATCCCTTCTTCCTATATTGTGCGACCTTTTTAATAATTTTGCTATTGAACATCACTCGTGAAGGAACACCGAACAGCCTTCTCCATGTTTCTCGTTTCACACTACCGGTGGGCTCTCCACAACCTTTACGCTCCAGGCGCTTACTTCCTTTACCTTTTTGCGTAGTGTACCACGGAGGTCTTTGTCTGGTGAAAAGTCCCACTCCAACCTGCGATTCGACAACCTTCCTCAGTCGTTGATTTTCGGGTGTAGTTGGCTTTAGGTCTATCAAGAGGTAACCGTAAGGGGTGGATATGGCATCTTCATATTTCTCCATGAAATACTCTGTGTGTTTGGGATAGATACGTCGTCCAAAGAGCTGTATTTGTTGTCTGTCAATAGGGTTGTGAAAGAGTACGAAGTATTGACAGTTTAAAGTAATGTCGCGAGAGGCTTTCCCTTGTGGAAACAAATTTTGGGTTAAATAGATGACGGACAGATTGCGATGATGGGATCCTTTCGTGAAGAGATCGGAGATGCGTGAGTCTCCCTTAGTCACACCCATCAGGTCATCGAGCACTACCAGGTTGATCTCATTAAGGTCGAAGTAGTAAGCCTCTCCAATGTCTTGAGGGATACCAGGCACGAATGTTACATTCTTCAAAGAGGTGTTTTGTAGGCGGACTGCCACTGGCTGTAGCACCACATCCCGTAGGGCCGCTGATCATCATGCCATAGGGATGCTCTACTCCACTTGGTGGACCTCTAGCGGGATTCTGGGGTATCTCCTGACTATGCCTCAGACGCATATGTCTCAGCATACTGAGCATATTGTGACGACGAGAGATGGTTCTCTGACAGAACGTACACGTACTCGACATGATACACGAACTAATGGTTCACAAACGACCTTATATATATACAGTCGTGTGCATAGCGCCAAACTTCTATACACTTGCTGAAGCCCCTTAGAGCTTTCTGATTAGATTGCTTCAATATCTTCTTGAGCCACCCAGCTAGCGAATTTGATCAGTTTTTCCACCCTGCCTCGACGACGTCGTGTTTTGAGTACTTTTTCAATCCTCCATAATGCATCAACATCTTTATTGACCAACTGGAGCTCTTGTTGATAAAATGTCCCCTGTATTTCATCGTCCATGAAATCTTCGAGTTCGTATATAGGTAGCCCTTGGCGACGAAACCTTTTTGAAATTTTGAAGAGTTCCTCTGTCCACTTGGCTTGATAATCCCGTTGGAATACATATCTCACGTGTGAAATACGAACAGAATCACAAATCTTCAATTTAAAGGGCTGTTTCCGTGTAGGTTGTGTAGTGTCCACATACATTTCTTTCCAGAGCATGGCTTCATTATGCTTGTTTACGTCAGGTGGAGCTCTCTCGTTTAGGGATCGGTGCTGTCGACGGTTGTAAGCTCCCACTGTCTGCAAGAACATCCAGGTAGCGGTAGGTTTGCTTATGCGTGTAATACTTATATAATACGTTCTTAACAGTCCTGATGACCCTCTCCACGTAAGTGGCCTTCTTCTCATTATGTGTGACATAAGGTTTAATTCCCTTCCTCGTCAAGTAGGCCTTCACCCATCGGTTATTGAAATCACTACTTTTGTCGACTCTAAGATATTTTGGGGATCTACCTTGCTTTAAAATGGATTCCAATCCCACAACGATTGACTGATGTTGTTTATTGGGGAGAGGAACGACCCATAAATAACGCGAGAAGACATCATTAGCGAAGAGTAGGAACTTTATGTTGTCATTGTGTTTCGATACACTGGTAACATCAGCCAGGTCGGCGTCCCACAAATTATGAATTCCAGCTGATATCACTCTATTTCTCTTAAATGAATATCGAATAGGTCTATGTAAACTGAAGGGTCTTGATCGCTCAACCATTGGTTTAGATCGGTTAGGGGAACGTTATACCCTCGTTTACGCAAAATATTGCGTAGCTTGACAGGGCCTGTAAAAGAGGCAACATCGGTTGTGTCAAAGTAGACACGTGACAAATAGGTTTTCCATGCACCCGGATCCATCGTGTCTTGACCAGGATGAAAAGATCATCCCTTTTATATTCACCTTCGCACTTTATATAAAAATTATAAAACGGTAGAGGTGTGGTTTAAGAAACCATTTTATTGAAAGAATTAACAGCTACAATACATTTGAAGTGTGTTGGATATACAATATGAGAAATGTCGCGTTACAAATCTATATACATAGCAATCATTATGACAATGGTTTTGATGGTCTGTCAGGATGCTGGAAAGAGATACACCTCGTGTTAACTGGAGTAACACGTATATACAATAGTGACTGCAGGTCAATGATTGATCTCCTTGAAGCACTGTCATTATATGAAATAGTTTTACAATTATTTTTGAGAAATGAAGCGAAGCGATGGCCGTAATGCTCTGGTAATTGTCCCAAGGAATAAAAAAATGAGCCTCTGTCTTCGGAAAAGTAGAATACTACCCAATGTTCACCGGCAGGAGTAGACGGGTCTGTGTTTACGATATATGAAGCCGGTGTCAGAGACACCTGGCTTGAGACGCTTGAGACACTTGAGACACGTGGCGAGACACAAGCGCCTCCACTCAAAGTTTCTCAAATTTGGCGATACATATCGCATGCTGATAGCAAAATACGAACGTAGCGTGCAAGATCTATGGCGTTACGTTTCGTAACTTGTGTCTAATTCCGCTTAACCCGGGGCTAGGGGCCGTATGAACCCATGTACTTCAAGATCATCATGGTGCTCATATGAACAGTCACAATCAAAGCGTGACTGAGATACACCATTCTCTAGATAACGACTTTAGAATGATTATTATGGATTAAGAATACTGATCAGCGATACGGATTTTATATTTTTGGAACATCATGATGTCTTGTCGGCATCATTGAAACTGTTGACCGCTTCTCTCTTGCAGGAAACTAGCCTATGTTTATGTATACTATGATTGTCTTTTTTGAATTTGGTGCTAATACTGTTATATGGATATGGAATAGGTCTTTGGATTATGGACGCGGATATTCTTTAATGGACGACGGCTGAATTATGAATGACGGACGGCTTGTATTGGAATCTTATCCGCCGGGTACACCCCGCGGATGCGAGCGTGCAACGTACGATCGGCGCGAATAATGCAGAGTAGCTCTTTGGTATTCATGGTGCGTTGACTATGACATTCCGCGACTATCAGGGCTGGGAACTCCGCGTAGGTGATACAGCTCACCGTTTCAGGAAGTGGTTCTCCGAAGATCGCTTCCAGTCTAAGGTTACCTTGTTTCAACAGCTGCAGGTGATCTTTCGAGGCTAAGGTAGGGTCCAAGTTGAAGGTGTATAGCGTGTAGCCGTTGTGATACTCCAACAAGGTTATAGCATTTCCAAAGTTTTCTCCGGATTGACCTATAGCGTCGAATAAGGTGAGGTAGCCCGATGTGAACTGAGAGGTGTAAGGATCGGTATCATACCTCGTTCTTATTTGATGACCCGAGGAAGTGACACCGTCTATGTTTACTGACAGATTTGTCAGCTTAAAGTGATGAAAGTTCAGAGGATTCTTTTTATAGTCCCATGTTGTCCCAGATGAAGAGGGTCTGTCCAGCGGCTATGGACATCATCTTAACCTGTGTGCTCTGGTAGGGATAAAACGCCGAACTGTCCTCGAGAGCTTTGGCGTGTCCGAGTATGACACCAGGGTTGACGCGTACTTTGTAAGCTTTCAGGCTGATGTCCTCAATAACGAGTTTGTAGGCTGGAGTCTCCGCTTCCGCCATGAAGATGAACTGGGGCGACGATCGGTACAACTTCACGTATACGTCAACGTTGTAGTGAGGTAGCTTAGGGTCATATTTTGGGGCGATCGTGACACGCTGGACCAAAGCACCAAATTTGGCACACTCATCACTTGAGGCATAAAGAACAATATCAGAAGGGGTGCAATTTGCTCTGGGCTGTGTGATGCCCTCTGGCCCCCAAAATGGCATCTGAGGGGCAATGTTGTTATTTAAAGAATAGTTAGCCTAGAAACAGCTTCGTTATTTTCATTATCCTTCAGGCTGGGAAGCTGATACTTGCCACACTGTATCACTGGTTCATGCGCTACCTGTAAATGTCACAAAATCCAAAATGGCGGCCATGATGACATCACAGCGACATCATATTCCCAAAATAAGTCATTTTGCGGACGATTTTTCGGACCGATTTTTCCCATTTTTTATTTGTGGAATTTTCTTCGCTGAAACTGCCTGGTAAATGAGTAAATAATCATCTTATTTGAGATAAAATACTTTTGAGCACTTTTACGAAAAACAACACATTAATTTTGAAAGAATACGATGAAAACAGAACTTTCTGGTACACCCTAATGTTATCCATTATGAATTTACTCATGAAGCTCTGCTCCGAGTTTTATGCAACAGGCTCAAATTAACATGAGTATCATAAGCTATAACTGCTCTAAGTTACAGCCCTCGACGTTTCTTCGTTTTGGAGTATCAGGGAAACGTTTTCTGAGAAGGGAGAGCCGGGTGGCTGAAACCACCTATACCAATTAGGTTTACATAATCGCCTGTGTAAAAGGAAACAATCGCCCCTTATTCTTGTAAAAATTTACAATTTAGCTTTTCATCTCGTAAAATGAAAAAAAAGATGGAAATGTCCAAGACTGGACAGTTTTTTAGGGTATTCTAGCATTTACCAGATTCACGACACCCCATGTTGAGGCGTTTACTTCATCAGACGTCCTCGATGCTCATCCATTAACATCCGATGAGTTATTTGTTTGAGTTGATCTGTCATCACAGCTCACGAGCTAGCATATCTAATTCCGCTTAAGGCGTTGCTAGGGGCCGTGGGGATACTTCATAGTATCCATATTAACAGCTGCAATAAAAGCGCGTCTGAGATACTAAGGCTACGACCGAGAATCCACCATATTCTCGGGTCTGCAGGTGAGGTGCCAAGGGAAGCTTTCCTGTTAAGTCATATGGTTGCTTTTTAGTCGCCAGATGTCAATTTTTCCCACTTCTTGCATATCGCTCCAATTTCAATCTTTCTAATTTTAAGTTCGAGAGAAGAATAGCTGAATTAACAAGTGTTACACGGGCCGGGGACTTGTGTTTAGTTCTATACGTCTCTGTTTGTATATTTGTGACCGCCGAAAAAAAGCCAAAATTATTGGACGAAATGGTACGAACCTTCATCTGAAGAGTGTTGGAGTCAGTGAGGGTGAAACTGAAAAGAACAATCCCAAAAAGGGCATCTTACGCCTGTTGGAGGCCGGGATTTTTTATTGGAAGGCCATCAAATTATGTCAGGATAGCTAACAGAGCTGTATGGTCAGAAAACTAAAGGGAGTCTAAAACCAAGGAGGAATCAAAAGAACATTTAACGCCCAATGGAGACCGAGAACATGCAACATACAAGTAAGGGTGAGTGAGTGAATAGAATTTAGCGTGGCTTTCAACAATATCTCAGCTATATCGCGATGAACCAACTAAGCACCACCCAGCCAAGTTGCGTTCCTGTTACTTCAAAGAAGAAATCTTTGAAGCAGCATGAAACCAGACACCCTCCCCATCCACCCTATAAAACACTGAGGATAGCACACAAGACAAAGACAGGACGCTTACATGATGCAATAAAGACAAGTGATATTACAGTGCTAGACATCACATTATCAAGTTCCTGTTGCTTCTCAGCAAAATGCTTTGAAGCAACACGAACCTGTACCCACCCAATCACCCGCGCAACATACAAGTAACATCTTGTAGCACTTGTCTATATATTATCATTGAATGGACACAGCTAGCTTTGGTCGAATGTTCATAGAACTTTGTCAAGATAGCTGTGGGAATACCAAGTGTGAAAATAGAGGCCCGCAATATTGGTTTTTTTTTGGTCAAAAGCCTGTCAAACATTTTCAGGATAACTATAGGGATTTCAGAGAGTGAATAGACACAGGAAGGATCGGAAATTGCATTTAACGGCCTTTGAGGGACAGGAACATGAAATTAACATTAAAATAACACGTTGACTTCTATCCGTCATTATTGACATGACCGAGAGTGCTTAGGACGATTTCAGGTTCAGAGGCAGATTTGGGGGAGGGGCCTGAAAGTACACCTTATTCCCAAAGGGTAACAATACCATTATATTTACACATTTACATGTGCATGGTTCAGCACACGTGCACTACTCCAATTATATGCCGGTTCTGCAGGCACACCCACTAGTAAAATTATACTGAATAGGGAGGATCCTGTGTTTAATTGTTATTGTTGGATTCACCTTCATCCCCCCCTCGCTCTTACCAATAACATTTTCTCTGATACTCGGAAGTGTTGAGAGCTGGCACTTTGTGTCCATATAGCAAATCATATTAGGGCCATTTAATTCTCGGAGAAGAGGATCATGGGTAAATTCAAAATGGACGACAGTTGTGTTTTTGTCATATTTTCTTCAAAACTGGTGTATTTTGTCTACATGGAAGTGCATAATAATATTTTGTTTCATATCAGATGATTATTTACTGATTTACAAGGCAATTTTAGTGAAGAAAATGGCACAAATACAAAATTTGAAAAATCGATCAGAATAATCGTCAATAAAATGGCTTATTTTTATAATATGACGTCACTGTGACATCATCATAGAGGCCATCTTCAATTTTGTTACATTTTATTGTAGCGCTGGAACCAAAGTTATAATGTAGAAAGTTTCAGCTTCCTAGCCTCAAGGATAACGAAAGTCATGAAGCTATTGGGAAGCCAACTATTTTTTCAATGATAATATTTTCCCTTAGATGCCCTTTTGGGGGCCAGAGGGCGTCACACGGCCCAGAGCAATGGGCACCCCTTCTGATATTGTTCTGTATGCCTCAAGTGATGGATGTGCCAAGTTTGGTGCTTTGGTCCAGCGTGTCACGATCTTTTTGCTAAGCCACCTCACTATTAGCAGGTAGCGGTGTTGTTTAAACACGTCCTGCATGAGGTTTCCTTCCATCTCGAACACAGTACTCTCGACGATGAATTTCTGTCTCTCTGTAAGTCCGACATTTGCACCTATTGCAGGATTTGTGGTATCTATATTAATACCTTCGTCAGCTACAAACTGTTGAAGCTGTAGTTGCGTTTCTTTAGCGTCTTCACCAAAATTGAGAATGGTCTGAAGGTAGGTTTTGTATGGATAACCATTGTCCATGGTCGTCACCAGTTTACCTTGCATAGATACATCAATTTGTGACCACATGGTCTGTAGCAGTTGATTGATGGGGGCGCATTTCATCCTTGATCAACGGGGTACCATCGCTGTGCACGACCTTAGCTTTCACGTAGAGTCGACAGGATTTCAGGTCGAGATAATCTAACCCCTGGCCTGATATCTTAAATTCAACGGGAGCACCATCGGTGAATAGCGAAGTCTCCGAACTGTCCGTGTACGAGTAATTTGCCCTTGTCCGCTAGTAGGCGCTCGAGTCAGGGGGGACAAAATGTGGATTGGATAAGATGAAAAGAGATAGGTAGCCATCAAAACAGTGCAATATATTGAGCAAATATTTCCAATAACTTCAAAATTGGGTTCGGTGGCATGACAGACCACACTTGTCAATGTAATACTTTGTATTTTGCCATATCCACGTTCAAGGCGACATTTTCTATTGTAACGCCAGTGACATCATTAGTGTAATGCGTAATGTCCTTTGTTGACGTCATGATGCTGTCGCCATATCTGATTGTTGCATGACGTCACAATACAACGTTGCTAGAAGAAAGATACATTTTATGGGATTTTGTCCTCCCCGATTCAAACGTCCTCTGGCGGACAGGGGCAAATACTCTTATCATGACAGAATGGAAACTCCCGTATTGGGATGTTGGCCTCACGTCAATGATGTAACGATTTTCCACCGCTGTTTGCGAAGGCGGTAATTGAAAAAGAGATAACGTCTCGGGTTCACCTTCGTGGAAACCTTTGTCAGTAAGGAGCGCCATGGTGTAGCTACAAAAATTGAATCTTCCGTTTCTTTGGAGGTGATGGTCTTTTTATACGTTTGGACTGTCCTTGGGAGATAATGGGTGGAGATGAGGTGCGCTTCTTATTTATACGGATTTCAGACTTGGCTTGTTCAGCAGCTTGTTGCGACGGGGTTGTTAGCGTTATAGGTGGTACATTTATACGTTTCTGTGGCACTTGAGTTTCAATAGGAATGATGCTAAGACCTCTACCGCTTTGTGATGTGGGGTACGACAAGAGTTGACTTGTTCCTGATAAAACCGAATCCATTTTTTGACGTCGGGAACATACAAATGACGATTCGTCATAGTTTTTTCAAGTGTAGCGTCACCGTAATTGGACCATTCCGAAGGGTTGCTAGTAGGTTGCCTTTGGTCTTTATATAGATGTCGAGAGAGTCGACACTATTTTGAACTATGGGGAGATAATGTGGCATAGAATATACCCTAGTAATGGCTTTCTTGGAGATACTCGTCACATCTACAGCCCGTAGGAGAGGTAGTTTGGTCTCGCCTACGAAGGATTCGCCGCAAATATTACAAGTCACAAGTAACAACGACTGGGATTTGTATTGAGGTTGCTTGTTGATAAATATTTCCGCTAAACCAACCACCCAGGAATCACTTAAACAGAGACGCGTGTTCAATGCAACGCGAAATTTATAGGGTGTATTGTCTGGGAAGAAGGAAAACGAATCTTTGCTACTAACAATTATGTAGTGATCCATTTGGATGACTGGGGATCAGAGATGATAGATGTGCTTTTATAGGGATCAAGGACCAAGCGATGTAACATTATGTTGGCTTTCTAGAACATTCCGTATGGCGATGTCGATTTTAGGGGTACTGTCCTTGACGAGGGTCCACTGAGTATGTGTTAAGACGAGTCCTTTAATGGAAGCTTTACCGCTGAGGAAATAGCGTAGATCCACCCTCAGCGTCTTGGCATAAAATCAAACAGTAGCTCGAATATGATTATCGATGGCTACTTGCTGCATAGGTGTGCATAGGGTTTTGTTCGGAATGGTGGTTATTACGCGGGTATCGGGATAAGCACAGGACGGAGACACGGTGGTTTCTGAGGGACCATTACACGATGAACATGTTATACAGTGTGTGCACTTTACACAGGACGTACGAAAGGCGGACAGCACGATGAGAGGGATGAGGAGTAATAATATCGACGCGATAGATGCCGCTTTCAGCTTGATAAGGGTTCGCTCGTATTGATCCATGGTGAATGAACAGGGATGTACACGCGAACCTTTATATAGGTGTGGACAAGTGTCAACTTCTTTATTAACTCTCATATGACTCTTTGTTTATGGGGAGTCTATTGTTCTGCCTAGACGCGTCTGTACTTGTCGAGAATTAAAGACAAAAGAACAGGAAATAACAATAGAGCAGGTGTACTAACAATGATGCCAGAATCTAAAAATAGAACTGAGGTGATGCTCTATAAATAGAACTTACATATGAACACAGCGATTAATACATATGAAGTAACAAAACGGGGAGCATTACTTATTAAGTAACAAAAAATATTAAGTAAAAAAATAGGGAGCAACACATATTAAGTAACAAAAACACAATTTTTGTGGCGTATTACATATAAGGAAGTTTTAGAACCCGCTAAACCCCCTCTACTCATGATACCTCCCAGGACGCATTCGGACCAAGGTTGGTCCATCTCTACACCAAATACCTTCCTGCACTGCCCCAAAATGACCACATTACTTACTACAACAACTGCGCATGCGCAAATTGACGCGACTTGCACTTAAAAACACGCCATTCTGACTCAACCCCACACAAGCTTCACTTTGACACCTTCCACGACCCATTCGGACCCATAGCGGTACATCTCTACCCCCCACACCCCCCCAAAATGCCTGCTTTCTATACTACGGCCAGACTGCGCATGCGAATATTGAAAACGGACGAACCATTAGTCCAGTCGGATGCTCCTTCACGAGACCTTCAAAGACCTCATACGATACCATAGGATCATTAGGGGCTCACCTAGGCCCCAAAACGTCCACCCAGTATCGGACTATATGAGCCTACCCAGGCCTCGGTGAACTTTTTCCAAAAATTTCACGGTTTAGCTTCGAGACCCTTCCCATTGTGTTCTAAATGACGAGACGTGAAAAACAAATCCAAGCAACCCATATCACAATGAACGTGTGTGAATTTCCCAGGTTGGACCTATACCCCCATAGCCAGTATGGAGCTATATGAGGCTATATACAGGCCTACCCGGTACTTTTCCAAAAATTTCACCGCTTCGCTCCGGGGCCCTTCCCATTGTGATCTAAATGACGAGACGAGAAAAACGAGACCCCACAAGCCATAGTAAAGCCCCTCTCCCCACAAAAAATTGACCACCCCTCCCCCCATAATGTTAAAGAAAAGAGGGTTAAGTATCCGAAACGTTCCAAATGGTGGTCGGAAGAAATTGACAACGTAGTCCGACTTCGCGATGGGTGTGATCAAAAAAGTAACAGTGACACATACAAAGGTTTGAGAAATCGAGCACGTTTCCTTCAGCGCAAATCAAAAATGGACTATTATGTAAATTTAATTGAACAAAATAGCAAAACTAATCAATTTTGGACTCATCTTAAGGAAACATTACCCTCGAAAAATATATCTACCTCTGTATAATTGGAAGAGGAAGGTGAATTTTACTCGCAACCAGAGGATGTGGCTGAGAAATTCAATGAATTTTTCACAGAAATTGCTGCAAATTTAGTTCCGGATGATTTTTCGAGTGAAAATACAGAATGTCACGAGAAACTGAAATCTCACATACAGGATCACCTGCCTGAAGGGGTTAAATTTTCAATTCCTCCCCTTAATGTTAATGAAGTTAAAAAATCTCTTGAAAGTATAGATATTACCAAAGCTTCTGGAATTGACGGTATGAAACCGAAATTTTTGAAAATTGGTGCGGATGAAATATCCCCGTCGCTGACAAGAATATTGAATGTTTGTATAAACCAAGGTACATTTCCGTCTCCATGGAAGATAGCGAAGGTAATACCTATTTTCAAGTCCGGATCAAAATCCAAGGTTGAAAATTATAGGCCTGTGTCTGTCCTGCCAATTGTATCGAAGATACTGGAGAGACACATTCATCAACACTTTTATTCATACTTGACCGAATTTGATTTGTTGTTTGCTGGACAGTCGGGTTTTCGACCTGGACATTCGTGTCAAAGTACTTTGTTGAAACTTTTAGATCATTGGCGCTCTATGGTTAACAAGGGCAAACTAGTCGGAGCAGTCTTTATAGATCTGCGCAAGGCATTTGACCTTGTCGACCACAGAATCCTTCTTCAGAAAATTGAATATTATGGTTGTTCAAAAGGAACTTTAAATTTTTTCGATTCATATTTGCAAAATCGTAAACAAATGGTAACGGTCTGTGGAGCTTACAGCAATTCGCGTTCGGTGACTTGTGGAGTAACTCAGGGGTCTATATTAGGACCTTTGTTTTTTCTCATTTTCATTAATGATTTGCCGTTGTACTCAGATAATAACATCGATATGTATGCTGATGATTCCACGCTCTACACATCAGGTAATAGCATTGGTGAACTTGAAAATAGATTGTCTATAGACCTCCAAAAGCTCTCAAATTGGTGTAGAGCTAACAGAATGTTAGTTAATGCTAAGAAAACAAAAGTAATGCTATTCACGTCTCATCAAAAACGTGCCTACTTGCCCAAAAGTAATATTGATCTAACTTACAATAACGAACCCTTGGCCAAAACTGAAAACGAAAAGCTTTTAGGAGTGTATCTAAACTGTAACTTTTCGTGGACCACACACGTTGATTATATTTGTTGAAAATTATCTAAAAAGTTGGCGCTATTCAGGCGTATTCGCCACTTATTGCCTTTGTGTGCCCGAAAAGCTTTTTATAACAGTTATATTTTACCTACTTTTGACTATTGTTGTATTGTTTGGGGAAATTGTGACCATACCAATCTACTAAAACTATACAGGCTACAAAAACAAGCAGTGAGGCTGGTACAAGGTGCTGATCGTTATGATCACACTGCCCCAATTTTTAAGAAATTAAGATGGCTTCCACTGAAGGATCGACTGAAATATCACACGGGGATACAAATGTATAAGATTTTTAACAAATTTTGTCCTAGTTATTTGTCTGATCTTTTTAGCCTATTCGGAAATTCTACTGTCCGTATTTTACGCTCAACGACAAAAAACAATTTGTGTCTGCCGAGGGCGAGAACTGAATTATTTAAGAAAAATTTGTCGTACTCCGGAGCTGTTTTATGGAACGGACTATCCGTTGAAATACAAAGCGCCCCCTCGCTTAAGAGTTTTAAATCAAAGTATTATGAATATCTGGTATCAAATATTTAATCTGCTACATGCTTATTTTATAATGTGTTAAAACTAGTCAGTATTCAATTAGTCACATTCTTGCACGGATTTGTCATTCGTATTACTATCATTATTTCATATATGTTTTTATGTTTGTCCTTGTCCATTATGTCTTGTATATATGCAGTCGATCCTGTGGAAGATCGGCCTTCTTGGCCGAACAGGTCATCGACTAAAAATAAAGTTTATTATTATTATTATTATTATTATCATAGCCAGTATGGAGCTATATGGGGCTATATACACGCCTACCCCGTGCTTTTCCAAAAATTTCACCGTTTCGCTCCGGGACCCCTCCCATTGTGATTTTCTTGACGAGAAGAGAAAATCGAGATCCCACAAACCATAGTAAAGCCCACAAAAAAAATTGACCACCCCTCCCCCCATATAGTCAGTATGAGCTTATATACAGACCTACCCGGTACTTTTCCAAAAATTTCATCGCTTCGCTCCGGGATCCTTCCCATTGTGATTTTCTTGGCGAGACGAGAAAAACGAGACCCCCCCTCATACAGGCATTTTCCCGTATATTGCATAGTGTACAGGTAAAGGCCGTATTCCGCATTTTATTTTATTTATTTGTTATTTTCTGTGAAAACACCCGATTGACTGGATAGGCAGGCCCCGATAGGCCCGGGGACCAATATTACCCCCATGGGATAGGATTGATAGGAGTTTTAGGGTAAAGTCAGTGTTCCGCTTTTTTCCGGAGAAATTTTACATGCACCCAACCATCTATAGCGGCCTAGAGTCCGTGTTCCGTTTTTTATTTCCGGGAGATGTTTTTACATGCACCCAGAGGTCAGAGGTCGCCAGGGGGCGCTTCCTATATTATAACATGGAAACAACGCCCCCTGGCGGATGCAAGAGTTACCTCCCCCGGCAAAATGGGGGTTTAAATCCCGTGACTATACTACTATGATGTATTGCCGGCATCATTGAAAACTGTTGACCGCTTCTCTCTTGCAGGAAACAAGCCTACTTTTATGTATACTATGATTGTCTTTTTGAATTTGGTGCTAATACTGTTATATGGAATAGGTCTTTGGATTATGGACGCGGATATTCTCTAATGGACGATGGCTGAATTATGAATGACGGACCAGACGCTTGTAATCTACGGACATACATTTGTACACGGACATCCACGGACACAAAGAAGCAAGAACCATTTTAAAGTCCCCGGCCGCGTTGCGGCGGGGGTCAAAAAACGCAGGCTTGGGATACCGACATGCTAATTCAAAACAAGCGCGGTTAATGAAATGTATGAGATTGTTTAATAGAGGCATCGACTGAAGAACTCATTCGAATGACGAACAAGCGTTCAATGGAACCAAATGGCCGAATTGAAAAAGGCGATCAGAGAATGTAGCAGCATTTGAAATGAAGTTAGTGTTAAATGAAGCTTAAAGACTGCCTACTGCCAGCCTACAATTCAAATCCACTCGGTGTTACATAAAGCCATCAAACTGCCTGCCTGCTGGCCTTTGTCATCATGTTGAAAGTCAGCTGAAATCAATGTTGCATTATCGACTGACCAGGGAATAATACTGATTAAATAATACCAAAAGCTTATACATCTCATGTTGTATACCTGATGAATACATGTACATGTATGTAGCATGTTCTTGGTGTAAATTTATTTTAAGTTTGGTACAGGTAATTATGTGTGCTGGTTTGTTAGATTAATGATGCGACCTAGCTGTATGAAGAGTTATGTTACGATATAATGAAAATCGTTTTAATGAAAATCAGTCATTCAAAATAAGATGTATTTTCGTTTTATCCTAGCTTTAAAATTGTTGCTAATATTTATTGGATGTCCGCAAATCGTATGATGTGGGATGGATTGATTTAATAGCAAAATTGAAGGAAAAATTTACTCCTTTATGTAAGGCGACACGAAATTCAAAACTAACGGGTTCGGTACTGCGGAGATTCCCCCGCCAATTATTTCATATTATACTTCTGATATAAAATATAGTTCATGCAAAAGCTTTAGGGTAAATCATATGATGTGGAATAGAATGACCAAAATTGAAGGAAATGTTGTCCTTCATTTAAGGCGACATGAGATTCAAAACTAACAGGGGTTTAGTAGAGGGTGGAGCTATGTACCAGGGGTTGGGGAGAGGGGCATATATCTCCAGGATGTAGTGGTTGAGTGCAATCAATGCAGTATCAGATATGCTATCTGAAAATATCAGCATATAGAGTTGGGCGAGGCTTAGTTTCGAGATACAGGATGGAGCTCTGTTCCGGGGGTGGGGGAAGAGGTGGATATATCCCCAGGGTGTAGTGGATGAGTGCAGCCAATGCTGCATCTGGTATGGTATCTGAAAATCAGGGCCGTAGCCAGGATTTACTGAGAGGTGGTTCGTCATCACTTCAAAAGGGTACATCAGGGGGTTCTCTGTATGGGGAAAGGGGCAAATAGGGGGTTCGCTTCAGTGTTTGAAAAGGGCATTTATAAGAGAAAAATATATATATGGTGATATACCCCATGGTGTAGTGGAAGAGTCCAATCTATGCAGTATCAGATATGCTATCTGAAAATATCAGCATATATGGGGTCGGGCGAGGCTTAGTTTCGGAGATAGAGGGTGGGGCTCTGTTCCGAGGATCGGAAAGAGGGGAGAGCCCCTTTTTGCCCGTAGATTGAAAATACGAAAATTATGTAAGATATCAAACCTTTGTTTGCACTAAAATACGCTAAAATGCAGGAAATCGAGGATAAAATTTTACAATTTTCCAGTGAGGGCATGCCCCGGATCCCTAGAAATATTTGGCGTGCATTCCTGGAATGATGAAACCAGCAAAAAAAATTCTTTTGAGGGATCAGCGAACCCTAGGATTTCATGTAGAAATAGGGCTGAGGATGGGTGGGGCATTAT